>JAXGGA010003011.1:0-110379 GCA_038373865.1 Uloborus plumipes | reverse complement strand
ATTTCCACTTTATTTTCCTCTGAAGACAAATTCCTTGAAAAACATTTCCAAAAGAAGAAATGTTATGACAATGTTCAGCTCATAGAGCTGAAATCGCTTTGAATAGATTTAGCAAGGTATAATTGCTTGGAGGAAAACTCGTTCCCACGTCGATTTTCAAATTTGGAAAACGCACGAAGGATGTTCTTCCTTTTAAACGACAACCAGTTAGATGCCTTAAAATATTTGGAAAATTTAAAAATTTGTTTCAGTTTCTGCCTCTCATTTAAAATTCAGTGTCTGTTCCCTCTTCGAAAACAACATTTTCTGCATTATATTAATTGCTAAAAATTTGCTTGTGTCCAAAGCATAATTTTCTTTACATTTATCGAAATATAATACAAATAATAAGTTCATCAAAATTAGTCAAAATGTAAGTTTTATTTCTGCTCACTCAAGGAGCAGTAAAGTGTTGCTCTGGTAACTTAATGCTTGACCTTGGACAAGCTCAGGTATGTTTGGGTTAAAGAATGAGAAATTCTTAGAGCGGTACTTCACCAATAATCGTTTTATGAATGTAAACCATTTTTTCTGAATCATATTTTAACATAGTAAGCCTCAGCAAATCAGAAATCAACTCTTAGAGTCGTAGTATACTAGGTTTTTACATGTTGTTTTTATAGTAAAATTGTTCATAAGCATTGAAGTATAGAAAGATGGACATAGTGTCGAAATGTTCAAGTTAGATTGGATCATATTACTGCCAACAAAATTTGCCTAAGATATATATATATATATATATATATAAAAAAAAAAAAAAAAAAAAAAAAAAAACAAGGACAGAAAGATCATCAGTAGTTTTGTTCAGACGTAAAATCATTAATTAAAATCATTAATTAAAGTCGAAAAAAAATAGTGCATATTTTATGAATTTTTAGTGCACATTTTATAAATTTGTAGAGCATAGTTGGATGATTTATTATTCATATAATTCGGGTTCAAATCATTACTTATGGTATTGCAGCAAGTTGTTTTAATACATTAATCAAGTATTAATGGAGTGGGCACGTGACCTTATTACCCATTGCATAAATGAAAAAATAGCTCGATCACAAAGATCAAGAACTAACGAATTTAATACTAACAATCAAGTAAATAAATGAAACTGGATTTTATGCATCAAAGAATTGTAAATAATTTCTCTATCTTTCAAAATTATCTTCTAAATTCCGTCTTGTAGCCACACGCAGCTTCAACCCTCAAGTAAAAACGCTTTCATGGGATTTTCTGGTTCATTAACTTCATAGATATTGGACACATCCTTAAAGATCGTCAGAAACTAGAAGTTGATTATTTCCCGAAGACGAAGGCGTTTCCTTCAAGACCGAGCATTTTGTATATCGTCCAACAGCTATTATAAGTTGTATGCTTTGAACATCATCTCAAAGAAATAGTTCTCGCTTCGCGTATACCCTGGTGATTATGTAGAAAACATTGACAATTATGTGGACGGTTCGTTCGTGAGCTAATTGTAGCAAACGATGGCAACATTGAGCACTGTTTGTTTACCTATTGCGTAGATTAATTTTCCGTCCTTTTTTAGTTCTTACTAATGAATCTATGCTCGGATGTGGGCTTTTACGCATTGATGAAAATCCTGGGGAAATGGGGACATTCCATGGAAAAGCAAGACAGTTGACGTGACAGCTCTATATTTCATTTTTAATTGTGTAAAAACCATTAATTTTTGCCTTAAGAATCACATTTATGTGTGATTGTTGTTTCTTATTTTTTACTGTCGGCCCCGTTCAAACGAATACTGTGTGTTCCAAGAAATATTATTCGATTAAGCGGGGATCTTTAATATTGCGTCTACGGCATGGGGAAATATTCGGTTCTTGGATGTTTTATTCGTATAAGCGGGTTATTCGTTTATCCGTTACCCGATTAAGCGGGACCGAAAGTATTACTTTTGTTTGTGTGAAATAAAATATAGAGATGTCACGAACATAACAACATGACTAATTTTTTTGAGAAGTAGACCACTCGTGAATTGGGCCATCTTTGCGCCATAGCATCTTTTAAAACTTTTGAGCTAAGTAGCGATTGTCAGAGTATAAATAAATCTGGGCACGGGTTTGTGCTTTTAAGCATTGACGAAAATACCGAATTATGAAATGGGGACAGTAAACGGAAAAGCTAGAATTTTTTTCATGCACGTAACAGCTTTATATTTCATTTTTAAATGAGTAAAAAACGTTTTTTTTTGCCTAAAGAATCACACACATAAATGTGGGATTTTTTTTCATGATCAATTTACTTATTTTTTTAAATTTTACTTCTGCAATGAAATATAGATCTGTCACAAGCAGGACAAACTACCAATTTTTTTTGAAGAGCTGTCCACTACCTTGAATTGCTCTATCTCTGTGTCATTGCAACCTGTAGCTAATTTTAGGCTAAGTAGCGACTGTCAGAGAATGAATAAATTTTACGAAAATGTTTTAATTTGCAGTTCTAGGCCTTAAAAAGTGATATCTGTCGTTCTTAACCTTTTTCATGTGACGGAAAAAGTTTAAATGTGTCTGAATGCATTGTCATACATTGTTTCTACATTAAACGTGTTAAAATTAAAAAAAAAATAACGTGTTAAAACGTATTATAATTTTGTGCCACCCATTTTCATAACTAAAACTGCATTACTTCAATAATTTTCAATTTCTTGTAATGCATGGTTTTATAGTTTTGAGATTTTTTGTTTGACCTTCTTCAAACTTTGGGAGAAAAGATTGGAGAAAGACAGAAAGGAACTCTACCGGAGCAACACAAGGATCAAATTCAATGACTGGTGGATCTTCCTCGAAAAATTGGAGACAATTAATTTCTAACTAATGTTCAGCCAAGAGGACATCTGTTATTTTTGTTTTTCATTTTGAATTTTTAAGCCTTCGACTGGCACCTTTTTTAGGCGGAATTAAAAATGTTAGAGAAAATTTGAATGTAATACAAAAAGAATATTTTCAAATATGTCCGGCATTTTAAATAAACTATTCAAAAGTGGATCCTCAATAGTTCTTCTTTTCCCCCGCAATGTTAATGCTTGAATTGCCGATTTGACCTACTTCACCCGAAATAATTAATTAGTTTTAAATACTTATTGAACTAATTTCCTTAAAAAAGAAATCTCACAATAAAATTAACATGTTTAAAATTGACAGAAAATAAATTAGTGAGCTAATTGGAATTGACTGAGCGCCACAGTAATATCAGAAAAGCATCTGGTGTGGACCCCTCCCCCGCCCAGTACTTCCTTTTACGTCTATTTCATAATCGATGTTTTTAACTGTTTAAAAGAATAGTTTGTATACTCATGTACGAGAGTTAGAAGCAATAGAAGAAGTGGTCCGAAAAACTTGCTAGGGTCCTAATTTGATTGTGCTCAATCGCAAAAATGGCACCGAATAGAAGAACAGGAGGAAAATAGTAATGAGCAAATATTCTTGGCTGGCTAACCCATGTGCTGTGGTGAGAACCGTTTTATAAGAAATACCAACTTTTTAGGAATTGAAAATATTTTAAGGTATGTTAAACTGAATTTCTTCCCTTTCAAAGTTATATAGTAACTTAAGTGTCTTATACCTAGATAACAAAGTAAATGATGTGGATTATTTTCTTATTTCGTTAAATTTCGCGTCTTAATGCTATATCTTTCAATTAAATATGTATTTTCAACATTTAATGACACATTTTACTAAACTACTCGCAAGGAGTATTGAAAATGTATATCAGCCATATTTTGTGTTAAAATTTTATTTAAAAAAGATATAGGCGAAATGTCATGGGTGTCCCCTGTCCTCAATGCGCATTTATCACCTTTTGAGCAAATTTACCATATTATGAGGGAGTTATAAAAATTAATACCTAAATGATATAGTATAGCTGTCTATTTGAATATGCCATATCAAAACTTTTCACGTTATTTAGCTATTTTGATACACACGTCATTTTGTATGTGTTCCTCAAGTTTTGTGAAAATACTGTTCTAAGTAGAAAAAAAAAAGTGATCAAGTTCTGTAGAAAACACTAATTGGCAATGAAATAACTTCTAGTGCACAAAAGCATTCTTCTCTGTAGAAAAGTAAATTTAAATGAAAACCTTCAAAGTGGATGTTTCGGTAGTTCATACGCTCGCAAGTGCATATGCACGTGCCAACAGGCCAAAAAAATTACTCAACATTCAATCGGGGGTGAGTAAAATGGAAATTTAGGCCGAAATTTCAGTGGATTTTTTTTCCCGATTACAATACGTCGTTCACTACGTAAAAAGAAGTAAGAAGACTTCCTTTATCCTAACTATTATATTTTACATGTTTAACTTTAAAAGTTAATGAGTTATTTTATGTAATGATGGTCTTAACTTGAGATTAACTTTGGATTAACTTTGAGCAGCATATTTCCTTAATATTTAATATCTTTAAAGCCAACACCAATAATTAGTACAACTAAATAGCGGCTAAATCGGTTGTGCCGTGGTATACTTAATAAATGTGGTATACTTCTGTAGGAGAAGCACTGTTTTACGAACCTATAAAGTTCAAGATCCTCATTAATACCAATCGCTGATCCAGAGGGGAGGGGATGCTAAGAGGAACGTAACCCCCCCTCCCCTAAATGACCAGAAAAAAAAAAAAAAAGAAAGTTGCGTTTTGGGCACTTAAATTCTTAAAATTCATCTTAGACCCCCCCCCCACTTACCCCTTGACTTACACCCCCCCCCCTCTGGATCCTAAGTCTGGATCCGGAAATGACTCTTCCAAAACCAGTAACTGGATTCGCCCTTGATATATACCCACGTTTCCAGAATTTGTCAAAGACGTAACTACATATACAATGCTGAGCTAGCATTGTACCAGCATTTAGGTGATTGTTTAAACGTCGCGATTGGAATGATGCCTAAGTCAGTCTAACGTAGTTTCGAGTAACTGAAAGTTTTGCAAGAACACTGCGTCAGGACAGCGTAAATTTTAATTCAAGAGAAGAATTTAAAATGTTAACTGTGTTGATCCCATCAGTGACATAGAACTGTTTTCTGTCAGTCGCCTCCCTCCCAAAAACGAGCAATTTAGTTCAGTGGACAGTTTTTGAGTGCTTCTAGAGTTCTATATATTTCAGACGTTTTTTTCGTAGTTGGTGCGCATAATGGGGAAAAAAACGCGGAACTCATATATGTGTGAAACGCAATTGTAAAACTTTTGATTTATGCCACTACCATACTTAATCGTCCAAATGTGTACGAAGATTCTCAAATGCTCAAAATCAATCAAGTGGAATGTGTTTCTTTAATTTATTTGAACTTTCTTTGAATTCAAATTAATTGACAATTTTGATCCACCTGTAACCTCAGAGATCAATTTCATTTTGCAAAAATACTGATTAGGGATGCACCGATAAGAAAATTGGCCGATTACCGGTTACCGATTAATCGGCTTTTGATAATCGGCTGATTAATCGGCTACGGTTAAGCCGATTAATGATAAAGATGATTGTTTTTAATACTACCAATTTCACAATCCCTTTTTTTTTCTTTCTTTTTCAATTTCGATTTTAGAAATAGTCTCTTATTTCTGAGAAAATATTTTTTTTTCCAGTTAACAAAATAATTTCAAAACTTTATCCAATTTTTTAGAACCAATTTTTATATTATTTTCAATAATATTACATTAACACATTCTTAATTACGTTAACTAGACATGAAAATTCAAAACAAGAAATTAGACGGAGTCTGGTGAGCACTCTAATTTAGGAGTGCTTTTAATTGAAACTTTTCAATTATTAGTAACAATTTAATTCAAGACTTTTGTTCTTTGTAAAAGGGGTTATCTAAAAGCACTATGCAAAGGAAAAAAGTATCGGCACATGAAAAATGTTGCAACATTTTCTACGTGTATATTTATTCAAAATAGGAAAATTAATTCATTAAAAACTTTATATCAACTGTGAGGATTATTATTACTGTTAATAAAATTGTTCATCATAGTTTCTTAGTGAATGAATACTTTAAAAAATTATATTTAAAAATATTTTTTTTTGCCGATTAATCGGTACAATTTTGCCGATTTTTAATAATCGGTACAATTTTGCCGATTATTAATAATCGGGAAAGTGGCCGATTATGGCCAATTAATCGGTATTGCCGATTAATCGGTGCATCTCTAATACTGATTATCATGCAGAAACGGATTCAATTCCAAACCTAGCTATGAGTGACATTTTCAAAAAATAAACCCTACTCTTGCCAAAAGATACGTAACTTAGTTGAACTCTTGGAGCCTAGGTTTTTCGCAATGAAGAAAATGCAAAACACTTCCAGAGTGGAAACACTTTTTTGCACGCGTATGCATTTTTGATGCTGAAAATCTATAATAACGTTTGTTTCTAATATTTGCCTAAGATAAAAGCTGTCTTCTATGCTAAAATAGCTATGAGAATGGATTTTTCAAATGTAAACAAATGTCCCTTAGTGCTGAAACCAAATCGAGCGGAACATGCTTCTCTAATTTATTCAAACTTTCTTGGAATGCAAATTCTTTAACAACTTTGACACCCACGTGACCCCAGAGACGCCTTCCATGTTGCAACGAATTTAATTCTAGATCTAGCTACGAGCGATATCGTGAGAAAACAAACCCCAACCTTGCCAAACCATGCGTCAATTAGTTGAACTCTGACAGTTTCTCGGAATATAAACGTCCGGAGAAAGGACAGCGAGTTCAATAGCATGGAGGCGTTGTACTCCTGTTTTCTTCGAAAAGTGTACTTAGGTCATTATCTGGGCACTTATGGTATTGCTATGAAACTTAGCAAGGTTAGGTGAAAGTTTTGCTTGACCTATAAACCCAATTTCCCTGACGAACTTTCGAAGACAAAAATCTTCCGCTCATGGGTATTGAAAGTGCAATCGGATGGGATTCTTTAGTTTGGAGGTTGGATGCAATCTTTTTTTGTTATTTTTAGTGGCAATTTGTTTTCCTCACTGATGGAAAAACTAATGTTCTAGGTCAATTAACAGGAAGTTTAATTCCCTGCGTTGAGAAATGATTTTTTTTCTACGATGGAAGAAGAGCCCTTGTTGCAGTGGGGTTCTTGTTACAAGTGAATCGACTCCTTTGTTGCAGATATTTCTCGCGTAAAAAATCTATTTAGGAACAAAGAGTTTTTTTTATGTTTCTCAGTGCAAAAAATCATAAATAGATGCGCTACTGACCCTTATGACCTTTTCAAATAAAACATGATCTAAACATGCATATTGCAGTAAAATATTTCAGCTTTTTAAAATATGCAGAGCATGATTAAAAAAATGCTTGTTAGTCCAGGTTCCATGACAGGTCAAAGGGTCACAAAAAAATTTTGTTCAATACTTTCCGGTTTTCCTAAAGTAAGTTTGCAAGCTTTTATTTGCAATGAAGGGATTGTGCTATGGATGGAAGAGATCTTGCGGATAGTACTTGAAACCCACGGCAATTTGCGATTAAACGGCTTATTTAATGGCAAATGAAGTTATGTTATTAGATATTATAATTAATAATAAAGTATATAAGCTTAACTTTATATATTTAATGAAGATCAATATTGTGATGATAGATCTCTTTTTCAATTTGGAAAGAAAAGTATAACCTAACTAGTAAAAAATGGAAGTTTAACTAACAAAAATCTTAATACCAGATGACGCTCTAGTCAAAGATGTAATCTAGGAAAGATAATTATGTAATTGAAGGGTGAATGTTGATTCTATTCAGTTTAAGTAAAAATAAAGTGGATCTTATTCATTCGTACTTGCGTTATTGTGAAATAGAATTTAGATTTCCTAAAACTTTTCCAAAAATATGAATAAGTAAAAAAACTAGCTGTACTGTTTATTTTGAAAGTTATTTATCGTATTTCATATGATTAACAAAATGCATAAATGAAAAATAATGTAATAATGATTTATAAGTGTGTTTATTTTCACTACGAAAAACGATACTTTTTCTACTTTGCAATACCATTTAAGAACCTATTGGTGCATTGATAAAAAATTAAGCTTTATTAATTTGTATTATTAAAGTTTAAGATTATTTACAGGTATTATTGAAATTGGACTTCACCTTAAATGTGTAAAGTCTCACAAGAAACAATACTTGGTGATTCTTCTTTTAATTAATGTCATTAAAAATAATAACCAAGACTCTATATGCTCTTATCCTTGAGCTTAAGAATTTTTTTAGATATTAGTGTCGCTTTCTTTACAGAGCAGAACACAGTCAACTTAACGCAACTAGTACCAAGAAACGTATTGCAAACTTTTGTGTTAATGACTTAGTTTAAGACAAAATCACTGTGAAATAGGTATAAAACTAGCATATTAAATGCACTAAATGTCAACCGAGTTAAATTTTCAAGAAATGCGTGAAACATTTATTTTTTAACCAGGCAACCTTAAACATATCTGTGTTTTAAAATACAAAGTACCGAAATATTTGTTGCAGTTCTGATTAATTTATTCATGGAATCCAATTTTGAAGTAAATAATAACATTTCTTGCACTAACTATATAATTCTTAAACTATCATTTTTAGTCTATAAATAAAAAAACCAAACGATTAATTCTTAGTTAACGTTAAATTTTAAATTGAATCTTTATTTCAGGCAAATGAAAAATACACACACAAGTTTTTTTTCATGCCATAACAGTATGCTGTGATTAAGTTTGTGAATAGCATACTTGAAAAAAGAAAAATCAAATACTTCTAATGCATAAACGCAAACAACGCGAAAACTATTATAATTATGATATTAAAACATATCTCGTTCATATGATCGTTCTTATGATTAACAGAACACAAAAATGAAAATCAATGGAAAAAAAGTTTTGTAAATGTATCTATTTTCTCAAAGAAAAATACTAATTATAAGTTGAATAAGTATCAACGATTCCTTTTCCTACTTACTATAGTGAGTATAATTAAAGCAAGTACAATCACACACAGCGTATATACAATTAAAATTGATATCAAAACATGTACTTTTTATTTCATATTTGATCTTCTTTACTTCCCTTATTTAAATATGTTTTCTTTTTTTTCTGACTATGTTTCATTTTTAATAAAATTTATAGCTAATAATTATTAGTTAATGAAATAGGAGAAAATATTTGGAAATAAAACATGTTTCATGCTTATCCGATGCAAGTAATATGACTTTTTTACAGCGAAATTTTTGAAGCATTATGAAATCAATTTTAAATTTCTGAATTTTAATTGCATAGTCAATATTTTTAAAAAATGAAAATGTTTCAACTATTTGAAATAAAAATAAGTTTGATTTAAGTTTGTAGGTTAAGTATGTGTCTTTTTCTACTCAGAGGGGTGTGATAAAAATAAAATATGATGTTTCATACAAATAAGGTTCACACAGAATAGAAAGAGATTTTCGTTTCAGAATATCTTTGTTATCAGTTTATATCATCTATGAAGTACATTAATTTAAAATTTAGATTGGAATATTTGTAATGAAATTTTATGCATAATGCCAAGAATTCGTTTAATTGCTGCAACAAAAATTTTAAAAGAATTATACATCTAAAATATTCTTACAATTTTATAGTTCAAGATTTTAAATACTGTGTAATAGATTTTTAATTTAACCATTTGTTTTTGTTTAGATATGATGCTATGATAAAAATATTATGATGTTTACTAGATTTTTTTACTAGAATAATATGAGTACCGTCAACTGGCATAACTTTGTCATACGGGAGGAACTTTTCTCTACTTTTAAAATGTTAGTGTGTATCATTTCTGAAGCTTGATATTAAACATAAGGGATAAAGCTTTCATTTAACACAGTTAGCGACCTTTTGCAGTTATGTAGAAGTTTCAGAAATGATACAGACTAACTTTTAGTGAGTGGGAAATTTTGCCCTTTACGACAAAGTCATCCCGTTTAAACACACCCAGGCTTTAAAGGAATTAATTACTGCTAAGATATTTTTTTTTAAATTTCCTAATACGTTCAGTTATATTAAAAAAACCCCCCTCTATTTAAAGGACTCTAACCTCACTATATATAGATATAGCTAGGAGTAATTTAAGATCTAAAGTAATTTATTCTGAGTCAATAAATATAATTTTGTATTACAGTAACTCTGCTTTTTTTTTTTCAAGCATGGAGTTTCTAAAATGTTGGTTTCTCTTATTATTATTTTTTTTTTGACTAAAATGAACATTAAAGAAAAAGTAAAATAAAAAAAAAAACGATGTGTTTTCTCTGTAGCTAATCAGTTACAAAATGTAGCAATCCCTTTAGCTTTTTCAGTGCAAAAAATCAAACCAGTAGTTATTCCGTCGTTCTAAGTTAGGTTTGAGGACGAAGCTACTTTAAAAGTTCTAGGGAGTGTAAAATAGCTAATTTAATAAGTCAATAATATTAATCGATCCTAGAAACTTTTCAGAACAACAGTAACTCAAACAGCCACTGTTGCAATTCTTTTTGACCTATCCAACCCAAGATTTCCCCAATTAAAGCTGATAAGGACAAAGGTGATAACTACTTAAACAATCACTGATATACGGCGTGTGCGTGTGACCGTATCAACAAACAATTCTTAAACGCTATCATCAATTGCTATTAACCTCACTTCCACACCAGTTGCTAATAACTTTCCTTCCTTCTGCAGATCTGCTACATCTTCGCCATCCCAGGTAACCATGACGACAACATCCCACCTGCTGGACAGCGGGTGGCTATCCCTGGTGATTGCTGGCCATGATTCGGCCAAAGTTTCGGCCACAGCGGCCGCCACGGACCACGTCAGAAGTGGACTACATAGAGGACCGAATACGATTTCCGCCAAACTTAAGGTAACGTGTGAAAAGATGGACTTAGAAAAAGCGAGGAACGGCAGCCTTTCGTCACAAGATGAATCATGTATTGGAGGGTGTTCCAAGAAAAATAGACCGAAGAATCCGAAGTAAGTTTTTTTTCTCTCCTCTGTATAAAATAGCTTAATGCGAGCACGATTACTACTAGGTGACAGATGATACTGTCGTCCCCACTTAATCGGGTAACGGATAAACGAATACCCCGCTTATACGAATTAAATATCATGGAACCGAATATTCTCCATGCCATAGACGTAATGTTTCAAAGCCCCGCTTAAACAAATACCCCGCTTAATCGAATAATATTTCTTGGAGCAGATAGCATTCGTTAATATAGTCTCATTAGGTTTAACTATTGCGAATTAAACAAGTACTACAGCTTTTCAACTGATATCTTCTCCAAATATATTATCCATAACTTATATCGTGCGGCTACTCGGAAGAATCTGCAAAAGAAAAAATGATATACACTCATTCAGGGTATCGAGATAGCTCAGATAACTTTAAACCCTCTCTAGCCCCCCCCCCTACTAAATTAAACTAAGAAATATGAAGTCCCTCTGATGGATTCTTTTGGCGAAGTCATAAAATATGAGTTCTTCTCTTTATGATTTTAAAATATAGTATATTATTAAAATGTGATGTGGCACACAGTTATGCGGACTGGATCAAATGTACCCCAAATAACAGCACGCAATTCATGCGGAGAAGAATTTAAACTTTCTTCCTTATAACTTTCAAGGAACTTCCATATTATTTTAAAACTATTTCCCAGTCACCCGTTTTTTCTCATCGAACAGATTTTACTCGTTTTACTTGTTATTTCTCATGTTAATGTTACTGCATATATTACAAAATTGATGTGCTTAAATTGTCAAATATAGCATAGGTCCAATATTGCGCATGTGTATCTGCTGCAAAAGATTCGCTTTTCTCAGCTGGCTCTTAGTCGCTCGTAGGATATTTGTTTGCGCTCAGTAACCACGTCCTATCAAACCCTCATTAGGAACGGTATGGCTGTGGTTGGTGTAGTTTAAAAAAAATAAAGAATTGCAGCAAACATTGCGGTAAAATAATATTTTTTCCCCTCTTCAAAAAATGACATTTTGAGATCAATCGCTTCGAGACTTTTCTGCAACAAAACTATTATTTATGACTTTAGCAACTGTTACGTTTTGGACAGACAATTTTTTCTGCAATAATAGTAAACTGATGTTTGTTTATAACAATACAAATACCACATTACAATTTTGCTCTGCACGTAATTAAACTACAGTTTGTTTATTATATTCGAAATACTTCGATACTCTAGAAACGTCATACGCTTCAAACGCTTCTTAAAAAATGAGAGGATTTTTTATTTAAGTTCATTTTTTGTAGGGGTGTCCTTGACCTCCTATAAAAAGTGAAACTAAGTGAAATAGTTTAGAAAATGAACAAATTGTTTTGTTTTTTTTTTTTTTAATTTCAGTGCACAAAGAAATAATGTGTTTTATAAACTTGCATTGAAATGAATATTTCTTTTTAATTTTTAAAGTATATGTGCACTTTCAAAAAAAAAAAAAAAAAAGAAGGTAGACATTTTTCCCTTTTTCTTCCTCGAGGCAAAATGAAAAATTAAATATTTTTCTTTGGAATGACTTTTTTATTTGATTACTAAAAATATTTTTGATCAAATAAGTGAGTAAATAAAAGAATGAATGAAAACATGAATAGATAATTTAACAATTATCGTTTGAATTCACAAATTAATTAATGTATGAGAAGAAAATAAATGAATGAATAAAATAATTATTTAATAAGGGAAATAAGTGAATAAATGAATAAATAAGTGAATTATCAGATGAAGTAATGTAAATTAATTATTTAATTAATGAATGTGTTTATATATTTGACAAATATTTGAACAAGTAAGTGAAATGAATTATTTCACTTTACCCAATCCACTTTGTCCGCATGCACTTGACTGATTCTGCAAATAATTCGGTATGAGAATAAGTTTAATATAAAACAAATAAATACTGCACCGCAAATTAGTAGATCTAAATCCATACTTAAAGCACAAAAACAAGAACTTTATGATTTTTAAAAACCAGAAATAATTTTTGACTTATAATAAAATATTATAGTATGAATATCAATCTTGAAAGTTGGTGATATTATCATATGTTTTGATCTTCAGAAGTAACTATGAATTGGACTACATGTGTTTTTCTTTCTTAACATATTACTAGATTTTACTAGGTGCTAAAAACAGAGTAAATATTTAACTATTTCACTTTGTCTCGCATTCCCATACCTCTTTTTTAACACATGAATGATATTAGTTGGTAGGCATCGCTTCTAGACCGCCTGTCTCCAGCCACAACTACACTGTTGGTGGAAGACGTTTTTAACAGCGAGCTAGTAGTTTCTCGCGAAAATAGTACATTTATCAATTCTTGTTTTTACTTATCGTATTGGAGCATAAGTCTTCAAGCGTTATTAAGAAGTAACTGCCATAGTATTTTCAAGTGTTTGTAGATGAATGAGATCGTGCGCTTTTTTTTTTTTTTTTGTAAATCTTTTGTGGAGTCTATCACTAACAAGTAGTATGAAAAGCTCTAAAACCTAAAACGGTGCTCGGTTCAGCTTAATCCTAAGCGGCATATAATTTATGAACCCACATAAATATATATTACGTATCATTGTTGCAGCATCAGTTTTGATAAAAAATAAAAATATTGATACTCAGTAGACTTAGTATGCTCTCATGCTTTCACAATTGAGTAAAAATAGCGCACTTTACTTTTCAGAGTGAAACTTTCAGATTTTATCTTTACCGAATACTATGAGCTATTATGAACCAAAATCTAAAATTCTATTTAGGTTTTTCAATGGTATGTGTATGTGGTTTATAAACCTTCATGAAAAATGCGGAAAACACAGGCAAAAAAAAAAAAAAAAAAGACTCTTATCCGTCTGCGAGAATTTTCCGTGCATCTCGTCTTGTTGAGACATGGAATACCGCAGCAAAAATTGCTCAATTACATACTATATAATCCAAGATGGAGCTACTACTGTTGGTATCATTTTCCCAACCTTTCCACTGTTACACAGCGTTAAATCTTACTCAGTCAACCCCTTTGGTACTCTCACTGACCGGTTCCCCCCCCCCCCCATTTTCTAGTAGTAATCGGGCAAGCAAGTGCTATTAGAAGTTCCGAGAATTCTTCTCAAGAAACTTCTTAAAATAATTTCGTGACTCTCCCTCCCTTCCCTCCTTTGCGTGCCTTTCTAGATTTCTGCACGAGACCGTTCTCTCGTTCCATTATTGATCAGGACTTGATCATCTTCTTTGATTTACTTTGTCTTGATTATTCACGGATCCACACTAATTATAGGACTTAGACTGGAAGTCAAATGGTCATAATTTTTAACAGCTTTATAGAGCTCTTAAATGTTATGACACACTTTTTATAGGGGAAGACCGCCTATATTGGACCACTGCTTAAATTGGACCTCGGGCTTAAAATCTAGTACAGAGATCTATGCTACACTTTAACGGTAGAAATATGAAGTTTTAGGAATAAAATCATTGTGTATGAAGTTTCACCAGTCTTCGAACTGTTTAGCGTGAGTTACGGCATGATTTATGTTGAAAACGTGTAAAATCTTATTTTGCGGACTTGTACTTAGTAAGATAGTACTAAAACTTGTAAGCTGAGGTAAACTGCTGTTATAGCATGATAATCTATGTTTAATAATGATTACACCTATATATTTACATGCGCGATTGTGATAATTTTTGACAGAGAAATAAGCTGAAGAATAAAAAATGGCATGTTTTCCTTTATTGGACCGAAAAAATTTTCCTATATTGGACCGGTAGTCCAATTTAAGAATATGATTTTAAGTAAGACTTTTTATTAATTGTAACATAAAATAAGTGACTCATCTGATTTAATAGCGTAGTTAACATTATTTTAAGCATACTTTAACACTTATTCACGATATTCATTTTTTTATAAAGCACATTTTCTAGAAGCTGCAAATTCTCAAAATATATGTTTCTTTTCTCTTTTTCAATTAAGCTGCAGTTTCAAGTTGTTTAATATAATTATTAATTTAAATAAAATTTATGCTGGTTTACTGAAAAAAAAATGAAATTCTTCGATTTGTTCGAAAAGATTTTAAAAAGAAACACCAGTTTGAAGCAGTAATGAGTGGTGAACGTGTTAGAAACACACTGGCTATTTGCTGCATTGAGTGCAACAGAATTGCTAGCTCCCCCCTCCCTCCCCATGCTTCTTTTCAAAAGATTACGTTCCATGTATAAGCTTATCGTATAAGCACCCCCGGGTGAGCAATATGCTTGTCAAAAAAAAAGGTTGGATCACAAACGAGAACTCACACAATTGATACAACATTTCATCAAAACCGTTAAGCCAAGCAATGTAAAAAGAATGTTCCTCCAATTATAGATACGCACAGCACTTATATAAGAATATAGATGCAATAAACGTGGCTAACGAGTGCGATATAATAATGCTTTCTCTTTAAACATACCATGCACGTAGATAAAGTATTTATTCAGTCTCTATCTACATATTTTATTTGAGCATGTGATGCATGGATGCGAGAACATCTAATGAAATCCATTACCCAATATCGCGTAGAAGAACTGTTTTGTAACTCTTATGGGCAAACCGCAATCAAGAAAATGGCAAATGCTGTGAGTTGATTCTAAAAAACAAGAGTTTGGTCTGTTAATTGATATGTGTTTAATGGCATTGACTTGGCTGGAGCAGAGTTAGAGGTAAGTAGTCCAGATAAAATTACTCAAGGTGAAAATACTACATGCTCGGCGTAAGTTGTACTGTTGTACACCATGTACAAGAACCAGCTACGACTTAAATTGCTACAAGCTCTGCAGAATCAGCTGATAGTTCTCATCAAAGCATGATTGTCAACTCCAACTATAATTTTGTAAAGCCCCGGCTCACATATCACCTTACCTAAAAATAGAAAGAACAAAAAGGAAGGCTATCTCAGCAATCATTCTAACGCGGTATGAAAGAAGCATAGAACAGAAAAAGTCGTACAAGAAGAAGCATGTAACTGCATAAAACAATTGCTATTACAATATTCGCGATATAAAGTGCAAAACATGATTAAGTGCATGAAATGCTATCCTTGAGTTTATCCACACTGCCTAAGCGTGATCGAAGCAAAAGAAACTCTATTGAAAATTCTCCAAAAAAGATTTATAGTTCAAATATAAATTATTCTATGATTTCCTGGTACGGTCCAATTTAGGAAGCGCATGGTTCAATTTAGGCGCACATATTCCTAAAATGGACTTTTGCAACTTTTTATAACATATTTTTTTAAAAAATAATTTTCATATTTTCAGAAAATATAAGCTCCTAGAGTGGTTCCTGATTAAATTTAGCATACGATGCTCTATTTTGCATTGCTGTTTTGCTTCACATTGAGCGACACAGGCCTCCTGTTCTTAGGGGGTCCAATATAGGCGGTCTTCCCCTATGTTCATTAAGAAAAAAGGGTTCAGCTGTTGAGGAATGTTTTACGGCTTTTGCTTCTGACAATTGCAACTTATCAGTTTATTGATTGACAATGGATTAGCATTATGTTATTTCAATTGATGATTTTGGTTTGTGTTTAACATAATATTTTTTTCTTAATCGTTGCTAGTTACTGATTACTGAAATCAGAGACAAGATTTTCAACAGCAGTCGCATTTCAATATGGATGATTTTACAAATATTTGAAATTCAGACATTAAAAAAAATAATAATAATTACATTTTAAAAATCCGGAAAAAAATGAAAAAAATACTTCAAAGTTTGCATCATCATTAAACCGTAACTAAATATATATTACCGCATTTTTGTTTTTCGTGCGGCATGTGAATGGCATGATAGACGTAAATTGTCTATTATGTTATTCACATATTGGAAATTATATGTTTAAATATTAAATAATGTTACTTAAGTGTCCATTTATGACATAATGGACACCTATGTAATATTTTTTGTTATGTGAATCAGGAGAATCATTTATAACTAGTATAATCATTATTAGCATATAACTAATGCATTCTAGCGTTAAAATAATAAATGTAGCAATGTTCTTTACACTTCGCAAACATAATTTTGAAATGCTTAAGTAAGAAAGAGGCGGAAAAGAATTGTATTTAGGTGTCCTATCTTTGACTATGTTTTACAAGATTTAACGAATTTCATCACTGAAACAGATTTTAATGCACGAAAGCTTCTACATAGAACCACTGATAACTTTGTAGGTGCAGACTTCTACCCCATCATCGTCAAATAATTCTATTTAAAACTAGTGGAAGGACAATCTAAATCACTTATGACTTTATTTCAACCTAAGTTCTCAGAACTTTACTTCAAAAACGCTCACCTAGATTACATGAAAGCGAAAACGATGCTTACTTTCCCAGGAGCAATGATGACAAATTACGATTCTCGCAAAGAAGCGATGGCACATGATTTTGAAGCTTCAATGTATAGTCACCTCTTGTAAAGTCGTTAACAGCTGAAATTCGAAGAAAGCCGCCCAATCTGGAGTACCACACCGTACTTTTTTTTTTCATTTGCGCTAAAGATAGCAATGATTTAAATCGACTGGATCGAGTCAAAATGTGGTTTCTTGTCTACTTTTAAACTGTTCCAATTACCTATCATGGGAAATATCAGCAGAATTTAATTTTAAATACTATTTCTGATTGTAAACGATTACGCTGATTTAACTTACTTAACCTCTCAAGTTTCATTTTTTTTAATTGTTACATTTTTTCGTACACTGTTGAGATTTTACTAAAAAAACACAGGAGATATTGGCTTTGTCCCTCAACAAGGTTTAAAAATTCTATAATAAAGGTGAAATCTTAAAATTCCAATGAAATGATTGTTTTTTACACTACAGGGAGTAATATTTTTTAAATACTTTGCACTAATAATTAGTAAAGGCACAAATTCAAAACGAGCTTCAGAAAAGTTTGGCATGATTTTGAAGTGAGGCACTAGAAAGACGAATTATATAAGCGGACTATATATGTCCGAGTAAAACAAGCTCTAAGTTCAAACCACAGACAGGCTTCCATTTAAAAGTCTATGCTGTATAGTAGCACTTACCAGGGCTATTAGTACCATCTCTTCCCCTAAAACAGAGGAGAGTTCTGCCACTTTGGTTATCTCCAAATTTTAATTGGGGGCTTTCCATGTCCATAAATGATCTCATACTTTTTTTTCTAGATTTTGGGTTGCCCTCCTCCCTTAAAGTTTAACACTTCACCTTACTCCCTTCTCCGTCTGTCACACAATTTTTCATTAACATTCTTATATAAAATGTGTGATGTCAGGCATCCTGCTACCCCCCTCTCTCTGCCTTGTCACAAACTCACAATTTCCCGCACACTTCTTTACATCAAAGCGTGACGTCATTTATGAACAGCCACTTTTGGTACTTGAAGCCGTTTGTTTTAAAGCGCTTCAGTTAAAACCTAATGAGATGCATGAAATATAATTGTTAAAAAATGAAAATATATGTACACTTTCGGGCGCAGGATAGTCGCCATTTTCAAACATTTTTGAGCAACTATTACTTGATGGAGGAAAAATACTTCATCATCACTTTATTTAATTTTTGAAGGTATTGCGGGCAGTATAAAAACATAAACTTGTATAAAATATGCATACAAATTACAAATTTTCAATTTTTCTGCCTTTAAAAGTAAAAAGAAATTACGAGAAACAATTTTCTGCTTGATATACTTTAAGCATTCCAAGATGCAATGTATGTCACAAAAATCATTCACGCATAAAGTATATCACATAAATTGTAGAGAATACATAAGGAATTCTAAATGGTTGCACGCTAACTTTCTTTTTCTGCGCATGATTAGATATCATTTAAAAGCGTTTAATGCTTCTAAGGGTTTTATTCAGATTTTTTTTTTGTTGTTTTTTTAACTTTCATATTTTAAAGCTTGAAAGTTCAAAATTGTACTCGTTCTTAAAATTAACACAAGATTGCTTTAACATATAGTGCGACGCAAAAGTTTAAGGGCAAACTACTTTTTTTAAATAAATTAAAACATACTCGTCGGTATGCTTTGAAAGTTTTACTGTATCATATCAATGGTATAAGTTCATACGTTGAATTTGGAAACAGTTCATTAAAAAGAAATTAATAATTTATTTAAAAACAATTTTTTCTGCTTCGCAAGAGTGCATTAAAACGAAATATTTACATTCCACATTGCGTAAAAGTTCTTTAGTTGTATGTGGTAATTTCATTGCACCTGACGAGAAGGAATGCGTGATTTTCAATTGACAGCAAGAAATTATGCTGTGTTTTGGGGGCAAATCTGTCCCAGGCTTTATTAATCGCTGATTTGAGCTCTTTCACCGAATAACACTGCTCCCTTTACTTGTAGAAGCCACGTGAGATGATTTCTAGACGGTCTCTATCAAATTAAGATCTATGATTAGTGCATGCTAGTTTATCATGCTGGTATTCTGAGACTAAAGCAATTCTTTTGTACAGTGGGAAGTGCGTATTGATGCGTTGTTTTGTTAAAAGACTCGCTTCGGAGCACCATTGAGTTCACGAAATGGCAAAAAATGTTCATTCATAATTGCTTAACAGTTCATTGAATTTTGTGTACATTCAGGAAATAAAGAGAGGTACTCCTACTAGCAAACTATCATCTTGTTGTCTGCAGCATATGCTGTTCGGATCTTTCCTCAATTCACGCGAAAAGAATTACAATCCATCTAGGCCATGAAACTTTAATATATTTTCATCAGAGAAAGTATTTTTCATTTTTCAGTCACAATGATACGTGTGCTGTTTTTCCCATTAAAATCTGGCTTATTTGGGACACTGTTTCCGAAAGGGCCCAAGCACTTGTTCTTTTGTTTTTTGATGAATCCTGATTCAGTTATATACTTAAGCTGTCACGTGCTCTTTTGGATCCAAGTTGAAGTTCTCTAGGATTAAGACACAAATTGTCAGCTCGAGCCGTGTTTTCAATTCCTTCGTCCTTACGAAATTTAGTTTTTCTTGCCTTTTTTGATCGATACGCATATTTGAAATGCTCTCCTCACAGTAAAACACTATGCACTAACAACCTAGGACGTGATTCAAATGACGAAAAATTAGCAAAGTGGATTTATTCTCAAATTTTATCATCTTCTTCAGGCGAGAACTAGATATTTTGGGATTTTAATTATTCATTGAGAAATCTTTGTCTGCATTTTATAGTCTAAAGAAAAAATGCCCGCCTTTCTTCCACCAATTACGTTTAAGATATTTGCATAAAATCTGACTTGTACGTAAACTTTTAAGACAGCAATTAAATATCTTTTGTATTTTCTGATTTTTGCGTCGGTTATATTTTTCAAAACTCCAGCGACACGTATTTAGGATCATATTGTCTACTTACAGTACAAGTTTCAAAGCACTTGACTGAATTAGGTCTTTATTTATTTGCATTGTGCTTAAAAGTTTGTGCCGCACTGTAATTTTAACGCAACAGTATTTTTTGAATAAACCGTAGTAGTTTAAATAACTCGTATGTAGTTTAGAAGTTTAAATAACTCATGAATGTAAAATTGAAGGAATTTAATTTTTATTTGTTTATAAAATTACGCAATTGAGTTCTGAAACTTGCTATAAGAGGAGAAAACCATTTTTTACACTCATGCATATTGGATTTTTACTTAATTATTTTTTTAAAAGTGTTTTCTTTCCCAGTTTATTTAACTTTAGATCATTTACTTTCTTTACGTTCCTAGACAGAGCTTAATCCTCAATATGTCTAAACACTTTTGTAATCATCTTCCTAGAGAGATTTATATCCTGAATAACTGTCACTTCAAATGAATGCAACGCAGTAACATTTTAAGATTAACTTCAAATTGACTCCGTACCGAGTACTCAGTAAATAATCAGCACTCTCCCAACTCATCCAGTTTGCCGAGTACTAGTCACTCAGCCAAATTTTTACTATGCAGTCAGTCAATACCGAGTAAGGATAAAAATTAAATATTGATAACTATTAACCCATTTATGCCCAGTAGCCTAAAAACGGGACGCTTATTAATTACTGTATACAAAAACCTGTAATGTGTATATCCTTTTACTAAAGCTGTTTTTCACAAGCTAAATAGTCCTTCTTCTCGAGAAAACCTGTTAGAGCCACTATTTGGACGTCAGAGTTTATTTATTGACAGCTATTTTCATACAAATCAGTCAAGCAAAGATCCAACATGGGTAGCCACAGAAAGTAATTTTTATTTGGCGAATTATTTTTCATAAAATTAAACCATTTTAAAATGATTTGCTTAAAATTGATCAGAGATGCCTTCTGTAATGTTACTTTGCAAAAGTAAAGTCAAGTAAGGTCGTATTTTGCTCACATATCTGCAAAATATCCCATAAACAGGACGTTAAATAACTTAATAAATATGGCAACGGCAAACAATTTTAGGCCTAAAATGTATGTAAACCATTCCAAGTAAGAGTTTTAAGCAGATAAAAACTGAAAAAAAAATTGTTAAAAAACACTTGGTCATAAATGGGTTAATGCAAAAAAAGATTTTCAATTAATAAAAAAGTACTCAAACATAAATTCGTTACAGTGATTTACTACTGCTCGACTCATAATGTACGACAATAGTTATTCTATGTAAAAGCTAAGCAAATTGTGTAAAACTAAAACAAATGAGAAATATAATTTGGCTAAGCATTTATAATTTCTGTGTAAAAGAGATTTGCTAAGGTAAAAAAAAAAAAAAAGGAAATGGAGTCTTTCGTTTTAGACTTTGTCCTCAAGTGCAGGACAAAATTTTCTGTTTAATGGCAGACTGTTTGTTTGCTTTTGGTGAAACTAACACTAAAACATAAAAATAAATTAATTAATTAAAAGAAAAAGCAGTAGGAAAACAAAGTATGTATTTAAAATAAAATAACAATAGACTAGAAGGGTATTTCGTTAGAACTGGGAAGTTTAAAACTGATGTCTAAAGGTGTATCTTGCACGTGACAGATGATTAAAATTATATTAATTAAAAACAGCATTGCACTTTTTTTTTGCTTAACACATAACACCAATAAAGAACTTTGACTGGGTCAATCTACTTATATTAAAAACTGAGTATCTTTCTTTCTAACTATCTTTCTATGTCACGCTTCTTTCTCCTGAACGCCAATGAACTGAAAGTCGAACCAGGTACCGATAGATAGGTAATTTTTCAGGCTTCATTAGTTTCAATCTATATAATTATACGATTTTAATTAGCGAAGATATCAATTAATAAGTAGTCAAATTTAAGCGATTAAGCCTAATAAATGATTAAACTTCCAAGACATTTTTTCTTACCGTTGCCATTTTGAATTAAAACGTTAATTAAATTATTGAACTATTTAAAATTCCAAGATATTTATTTCTTTCCGTTGCGATTTTAAGGCAGGAATTCAAGTGAAACACGGACGATCGCAACTCACCAATGCAATCGCAAATTCCAAAATTTGGATTCAAGTGAAACGAATTCACTTGAATTCGACTTACAGTAGCGGTTGCAATATGCGATCGCCTCGAAGCGACTGCAATGGTGTTTCACTTGAATTCGGCCCTAAATTAAAACGTTAATTAAATTGAACTTTTTAAAATGAAAGAGTGTTATTTTTTTCCATTGTCATTTTAAATACGTGTTATAACAAAGTTCTAACAATTGTTTTTATTCTAATTATTAATGACATATTTTTTCTCAGGTACCATTTTGAAAATGTGTTTTTAAATAAAATTGCAATTGCTGTTTTTAGAAGGGACTTTTTCTGGCTGCGATCCATAAGTAGTCAAATTTAAAGCGAATGTTTAATTAATAAGTAGTCAAATTTAAAGCGATTAAGCCTAATAAATGATTAAACTTCCAAGACATTTTTTCTTACCGTTGCCATTTTGAATTAAAACGTTAATTAAATTATTGAACTATTTAAAATTCCAAGATATTTATTTCTTTCCGTTGCGATTTTGAATTAAAACGTTAATTAAGTTGAACTTTTTAAAATGAAAGAGTGTTATTTTTTTCATTGTCATTTTGAATACGTGTTATAACAAAGTTCTAACAATTGTTTTTATTCTAATTATTAATGACATATTTTTTCTCAGGTACCATTTTGAAAATGTGTTTTTAAATAAAATTGCAATTGCTGTTTTTAGAAGGGACTTTTTCTGGCTTCGATCCAAATATTAAAAGAACTTTTTCGTTTAGAATTTTGCAATTAATTTTACCGGAAGAAAGCGGTTTGGAAATAATTGTTTTTGGAAAGGAATTTTATTTGTAATTTAGGGAGAGTGCTAAGTATGCGCTACTTGACATCGTCTTTATTTTTGAGGAAGAATGTGCAAATAATTCGATTGATTCTTTGATGCAGGAAAGCTTTTTAGCGAGCCGCTTTAGCGGGGAGTAGTTTATTAAACTTTTCCTTGGTACTTTAAAGGCTAGCCGCCTTGGCGGCGAGTAGTGAATTGAAACTTTCCTCGCTACTGTAAAGGCGAGCCGCCTTGACGGCGAGTAAGCTGTTTAAACTTTCCTCATTTCTTTAAAGGCGAGTCGCCTTGGTGGCGAGTAGTTTTCTCAAACTGCCTTCACTACATTACAGCCCGTGCAACGCCGGGCTACGCAGCTAGTAAATTTTTAACTTCTGACCCTAAATAATTTGTGTATACACTCACACATGTACATATATATATATGTACCGTGAATGAATATGCTCTGAGTGAGGATTATAGTTATTTTTACAGTAGAATACAGTTTATTTTATAGTAATAAACTAAAAATTTCTAATTTTACAGTAATAAACTGTAAAATTGCTACTCTCACAGCACTATACTGCAAAATAGCTAGTTTTACAGTAATAAACTAAAATTACTAATTTAAGTTTTTTACCGTGCATTTTGCAGTTTTCAACTGGAACCTCTGCTGCCAGTTGCTTTTACAGTATAATACAGCTAAATTTCCCGGCAATAAACTGTAAAATTGCTAACTTTACAGTAAGAAACTGTGAAGTTGCTAGTTTTACAGCTTATTAAGGCGCATTTTACAGTTTTGAATTGGAACCTCGGCTACCAGTATTATACTGTAAAAACAACAGCTCATTTTTTGCAGTGTTGTAATTAGAGAATACGCGAGATTCGGTTACTGGGCCTATGTGTTACTCGGTACGGCACTCTTTAAACCTATTTACCTATTTCGAATCCATGTTTCTTTTCGAACACATATTTTGTTAACCCATTAATGCCTAGCGTCCCTTTTTAGAAACGGTCCGAAAAGTGTGTCTGAATTTTCCAAAAATGAACATTTCAACCAAATAATTGTGTTCAATTATTACTTTGGTATTGCTTCAATTCTGTATTAACAGATTGCAGCACATAACCGCTGTAAAGTGTGATCTGTAGCCATTTGATTTTGATCTTTATCAAAAATTACATCGTTCGCAATGTCAAGAACAAAAAGCTAAGTTTTTAAAGTTATTAACAAGTAAATCTATGTGTGTTTGATATAGGTGCTACTTTGATCAATGTTTTAGTTTACCTTTTTTTGCAATTTTGTAAATTTTAAATTTTTTTAGGATTTTATAGTAATTTAAGAACGTCCCTAAAAAGGGACGCTAGGCACCAAAGGCAGCATTGTTTAACCGTTGCTGATTTCTTGCTTAGAATCTATAATTTATATCAAAGAAGTTAGTAAATGTTTTTAGACTGAAAAACAGATAATAATTGTCATTTTTAAAACTTATTTTATTTTCAAAATCTAATTAAATTAAATTAATTAATATATCTAAACTTAATTATACAATGTTCTTAAATATTTTCTCTTCTTTTTTTTAATTACAAAAAGTACTCAAGGTAAATTTTGAAAGAAAGCTATTTCAAAAATGTAATTCTTTAAAACACTAATTATTCCTTATATTTCATTACTTTTCCATTATGCATTTAGGTGTTTATTATTGTTTAGTCTGACTGTTGGGGGGGGGGGAAGAAGCCCTAAGCTGTTTCAGAAGCTTAGCATTTCACCTTGATGAAGAATTCAAGGATTGCATATGTGTCTGTTGTTTGGGAAAGGGGGGGGGGTGCAGATTTAATTTCAGAATTCCCTGAGCATGCCAATTTTGATCTCTACTGTGAGAATTTATTTACTTCTCTTGCGCTCCTACGTGATTATTTGTCTCAGCAAGGTTTTGTGCAAGAATCGGATTAAAAAATGCTCATGAACTGAAGTTACGTTGTTCAAAAAAGAAAAGAGAGGAAGTTTTGAATAAATGTCGATGACAGGTAAAATAATATTACGTTGGTTCGGTGGAATAATAGCAATGTCATAACTATTGCATTGAATCTTCATGGAGTTTATCCTATTGTAAAGGCTAAGCGATTGTCCAACAGCGAAAAGAAAGTAATTGAAATTGATGAACCAAATATATATGGTTGCTCAATACAAACGTTGCATAGGGAAAAAGATCCCATGCATCAAATATCGGGAACTACCGGCTTTTGATCCACTCTAAAAAATGGTGGTAGCAGCTCTTCATTTTTATTTTAAAAGCTGCTGTACAACATGCATTGAGCTCAAGAGAGTTGAGTTAGGTATTATGGGGCTAGTTGTTATATTGTTTTAAATAAGACTCAGGTAAGATGTGCCCATTGAAGTAAAAGACCTTATCGGAATGCAGCAAATGCAATACGTAGGTTTGCAGAACAAATGTTTTGCTGACTTTCATACTCAACAACACCAATATTTCCTTGTTCTCTGAATCTACTTCCCAGTTTATGTTAATTCCTGCTTTTATTTCTTCTTATAAATTGTCATTTTCAATATTACATCGTAGGCAGAAAAAAAATTTTGGTAAAAAAGTATGTACCCTCTGGTGCCTAGCGTCCCTTTTTAGGGACGATTTTTCTTTCTTAAATAAAAAATTTATTTTTTACATGATAATTTGTTAACTATTTTTCCTGTCCATTAAACACTATTTGTAACCAGTATACAAAGTATCGTTGAAAAATAAAATGTCAGGCATTAATGGGTTAATTTTAAGTTTAAATTTTAACAATTGTTTTGTGCGTTTATTTTTACTAAAAAAAAGACATTCCACTAAATTCGTCTTTTGCTCAAAGTTTAAAAATTCTTTCCTGAAAGAAATGCGCAACTAATACCACCTTTTTGTTTTATTATATTATTTGTATTGAACTTTTGGAACAACTTTTCACAAGTCAGTGCGTTTTCACAAAACAGTTGATAGTTAATACGGTTTGCAGAAAAAAGGATATTTTTCAACAACTTTCAATTACGTCTCTACGCTCTGTTTCGCAATGCAACAAAATCATTCCCACCACTTTAAATAGATAACAGTGACATAACTGTAAAAAGTAAGATAAAACAAAACCTCAACATATCACCAAAATGTTCATTACAGTGCCTAACACAATTTCAAGCAGTTTTGTGATGAAAATACCACATAAGTTCACATAGAGAATATACAATTGTGCTATGTTTCACAATCAAAATAGCTTTATACAGTTGTTTTTATTTTTAGCACTGAAGTATGAATATGTAAAAAAATGAGAGATTAGAAAAAATTCAACTTGTTTTTATTTTAACAATGAGTGTTCCTTTGGCTATAGTTTGTGGATTCATTAGAAAATGTGTCGAAACTCATATCCTAATCGCTTTAAAGAATATCAATTTATTTTGATGTGAAAAAAATTAATTAAATTTGTTTTTTTTTTCTTTACGTTTCGAATAAACTGTAATATTTTATAGATAAGAAAAAAAGCATTTTGATAAGAAATGAACTTATAAGTGAAAGTAAAAATTCAGTTTTCGCATCGTTTCTGTGTTATCTGCACAAAATAATTAGAATCAATTTTTCCTTTTTTTTTTTTTTTTTTGCCGTCAGACAAATTCAATGACTTTTTTATTTACAGCTGACAGAAGATCACTAATATTATGAGCCATCACGTGTATAAGACTTAAGAAAATTAAAATTTGTAAAATCAAAACGTGCCTAATTTTAAATAAATAAGAACTGCACTGAACATCAGTGAATCTTTATTAATAATTAAAATGTAAGTCACACAATCTTCATCATGTTACACCAACCAACTTATTTTTGATGACAAAAGTATTACAATCTGTGCATTAAATTTAGAAAATGACTTTTAATGACATTTTCCTTGATCTTCAATGCTATTTATTTTCTGATTGGAATCAACAATACGTTTGAGAACATAATTAAAATATTGCTAATTATGTGGCGCTACAAACTAAAAACCTTACTATTTCACTTTGCCCCGTTATTTCACTTTACTCCACATTTCTTTACATAGAAAAATTATACATAGTAAATACACTGCAAAGAATGAATTGTTGTTTTTGCAGTATAATACTGGCAGCCGATTTTCCAATATAAAATTGTAAAATGCACAGTCATAAACTGTAAAACTAGCAAACAGTTTCTTACTGTTAAGTTAGAAATTTTAGTTTATTGCCGTTGTAAAAACAACGGCAATAATTTGTATATAACTGTAACCGTATAGTACTGGTAGCAGAGGTTCCAGTTTAAAGCTGTAAAATGCACGGTAATATACTGTAAAATTAGCAATTTTACAGATTAGTACTGTAAAAGTAGAAATTTTAGTTTATTACTGTAAAATTAGCTATATTATAGTGTAAAAACAACATTCATTTTTCGCAGTGTAAAACTAATTTTAAACTCAGATTATTCCTAGCTTTTTACGATGCAGAAGGGAAAAAATTGCTTCCTCAATTTGCTGTTGTCGAAATGCTTAACCTAAAACTTGTGGATTAAATTTCAGACATATTACGCACAAAAGTTTTTGTTCAATTGATTCAATTTTGTATATTATTTCTCTAGCCTGCTTTCTGTTACCACGTGAGAGTTTCCTCTTTTTTTACATCAAATTGCATGATTGCTCCTCATTTTAAAGTTTATAGTGTCGGCTATTGACGAAAAATCGACCCACTATCTAAAAATGGATTTAAAAAAATGTATAAAACATTTTTTTTCTGTTTTTCTTTACGCATCACTTTAATGAATAGCATTCGAAACCAAAGATGCAGCAGTGTGGTTGGATAGATCGTTGCAAAGATCATAGGTTTGAGCATGTTTTTGGTTTTTTCGCTTTTGGTTGACTTTTTTTCACCGGTTAATTTTGATTCAAATTTCCTAGAATATATAATTTAAACGTTCACAAAAAAAAAAAAAATGTTTATTTTAGCATAGTAATTCAGCATAAGTAATATTTCTTAAAGGTGTTTTTTTTTTTTTTTTACTGTCTTTACTGCTTCCTTAATACTTCATAAAACTACGAACGTAAGGCATCGTTTCATTTTCTTCTAAATCGGCGAAAAATAACAATTCACTTTGTGCCTGTTTTTCTAAAAATTTCCGTTAAAAATCGAATTTTTGAAGAAGATTTCTGTCAAGCGCCAATTATTCACGCTGGCTATCCAGTATATTATTTCTTAAAGTTGCTTTTTTTTTTTGTAACAACGCGATAACTGTTTCAATAATTCATCAAATTTCAAAAACAAGGCAGCATTTTCAAGATATTTTCCGCCACTTTCGGCGAAAAATCAAGAATTGATTCACATTTTTTTTGTTCTACCGAAACAAATTTATTTTGTTTAATTATTATTATTATTATTATTATTATTAGTAGTAGTAGTAGTAGTAGTATGCATTGCTTTAATATGTACCTTATCATTCAGTAAGGTAACCTGAGTTCTACTCCCCTTGGGTCTGAAAACTCATCAGCAAAATTATGCTCCAAGTTTCTCTAAACATGCAATTTGAAACTCATTAATGGATTGTGTGAACTACAGTTCTATTTTGTTGTTAAAATCTGAACGGTAAATCGCAGGACATTTTTTTTTTTTGAAATATTTAAACACTTCAAATATATTTGTTATCCCAGGAGAAATACCTTTTAGCTGAGTTAGTTAAAGTGGCCTGCTACTAACAATGCATTTCATCGAATCACATTTTTTCCGACGGTTCGGTGTAGTTTTCTAGATCTATGTTTCGAGTAGGATCATTGTTTTCCCTAAGGGCGTGTCGAAAATCTACGGCATCTACCCCAAACGAAAATACTGCGTCTTAGCCAAAGGCAATTGACACTATATTTCGGGTACTCAACAAAGAGGTAAAAATGACAAAAGACTATAAAAACACCCCTTTAACCTTCGGTAAATCAAATCCAATTTATGTACGTTCTCGATGTACATTGTACATGCTCCCGCATTCTGATTGAGTGGCTTGCTGTTTTTGTTGATGCTTGTGGGTTTCAAGACATGATACGGCATCTTCCCAAACACGGCGTCTTCCCCCACAATCTGCACTAAAAATTCTATATCCTAGGTTATAGAATAACACTATTTTTGTAATTATTTACTCACAAATACTTTATTTCTTCAACATTTAACAAAATAATTCTTTACATAGGTTCTAGCTAAATCATTAAAGCATCTGGAGGGCAGGTTTCTATTTTTAGATTTTGAAGACAATTCCCGCCTTGACCTTTCAATTCTTATCAGCATCTCTTGCAACAGTAGTCATTCTGCTACAATGATCGACTTGCGGGTTTTAAAACGATGCAACTGGTTCTAACTATTACATTTACCTTATTATATGCGATCATTTCACTATTGATGTTCCCACTACACGGTAGTATATTGATAATATTTTTCCTTTTATTTTAATGCAAAGCTTTTAAAACGTAATGGAAACTATGCTTAACTCAGTTAAGTGCAATGGAGGGGAAATGACTGAAGAGAAGTTTAGATTCTCCAACTCAAGGTTAGAGCTCTGAATTCATAGAGGTCTAAACGAACCTAATTTGCTGAAAATCAACTTAACTTTCAAGCATCATTCTGAATTGACTTAGCCTTAATTTATACGCTACAAATTTAAACAGATTTCTTAAGGGAAAGCATTTTTATTTTATTTAAAAAAAAGAAAATAGAAAAATGAAGGGAAGGAAAAGGAAATAAAAACATATTAACATTCATAACAAATACATAAATTCATTCCTCTCCCCCCAATAATTTGACGAATTTGAACTATAAAAGAGCTAAAATTAAAATAAAAAATGACAATGTTAAATTGTACAAAACTAGCAGGTTATTGCATACACACGTTTCGGAGTTACAAGGAGCGGCTCTTTTAATGAAAAGAAGTGGACTTAGGGTAAAAAGACATCCGAGGAAAGCGTCATCGTAACGAGCAGTTTATCGGAATCAGTCACAAAAAATTATTTTTATTAACCACAAATTACATTTCTTAGAAATTGAAATATATACTATAATATAGTATACTAATATAATACTGTTATATAAGTTCTAATATTACAGTATTATATTATGTACTATAATTAAATGTTGCATTTATTGTTGAACATTGTTGAACAATATTATTGTTGATCAATTTTTGAGTATTTTCTAAAGTGCAGCACGCAGTTTTAGTCGACGCTCTTAGAAATACAGTCGCGATCGATACAACGTTTTTATCAAATACCAATTACATTTCCTGAAAGTGAAACGTTCTTTGAATGTGTTTATTTATCAACCCCCCCCCCTACTCCGGACCGGAATGGTTACAAATCGTTTCTTTGTTTCGAGTACTAAAAGACTCTTTGAAACATGAGCTCTAATTTCAAAAATATTGTTTGCTTCTAACTAAGAAGCCGCGAACGAAGGAAATGAAGATTGCTTCCAGGAAGTGGCTACCAAAGGCAATTTCGGTATCTTTGATTCATGCCCTGGAGCTCTTGAAATCTTCTTTGAAAAGTAAAAGTAGATTAAGAATAACGAGATGTTAACTACTTTTTCATGGAAAAGATCTCCCTTATCTTTGAAAACTAGAACACAAGGAACAGCCCCAAAACAAAATATTGATGGTTGGGAAGAATGAAAGTAGAGCGCACTGATATGATCCCCGAAAAAAATTGACACAGGAAGCAGATATGTTGCAAAACTTTAACCCTTTTAAGGATCATGGGCAATTTTTTTTTTTTTTGCATTATTGATTACATTTATAAATTAAATTTACCCGTGTTATTGAGACATTGTACTGTAAAAAAATAGATGTTTTTACAGTATAATACATCTAATTTACAGTAATTTTACAATAATAAACTAAAAATGCTAGCTTCAGTTTATTACAGTGCATTTTACAGTTTTAAACTGAAACCTCTGTTGTCAGTATTATACTGTTGTTTTTACAGTATAATACAGCTAATTTTATGAGTAAAATTGCTAATTTTACAGTAATAAACTGTAAAATTGCTAGTTTTACAGCAGTAAACTGTAAGATATAAAAATTGTTTAAGTAAAAACAAAAACAGCAACGTTATTAAGCAAGCAATTTGTTTAAAAATAGAGACACGTGTTTGGGGGCTTCAAAATACTCCTTTTTAAAACAAGAAAAAAAAAAAGATGTTATGGATGAAAAGCATTTGACAAAACCTTTTTTGTTTTGTAGAATGACTTTTCGCCTTTAAGCTCTCTATTTGCAGTTTTGCAGCGAGAACGGAATACTCTTGCAACCCCAAAGCACGTGTTTACAAATTTTTTAAATTTTTTTATTTTTGCTTTTTAAAACGTTGTTGTTTATACTTTATTTCTACGTCGAAAGTTTTATTAATTTATTACTGAGATGTTTCGTTTGAGATAACAAAACGAGGGATAAAAATATGATTTTCAGATTACTGTACGTGATATAAACATTAACTCTCTTTTTCTTTTGCTTTTCAAGTTAAATAATTTATTTCGAGAAGTCAATCAAAAGATGAAGCTTCAAAATAAATAAATAAATAAATGAAATGAATAAATGAAATAAAATTAAGTTAAAATAAAAATAAATGTGCACACACTCAAAAAAAAAAAAACTTTCAATTCAGCAAAAATCCTAAAATTAGCTCTTTTTAATGAATAAAGTAACTAAGCGCTGAATGTAAAAATAAAAAAAACAAAACATGACCGGTCTGTATCAATTTATTTCAATCTTACTTTCGTAAAAAAGTAGAAAAGAATTCAGTGATGATGGTAGAAAATTGTAAAGAACTAACCAGACTTGTCACCGTATTGTTTTCAGCTCAGACAGGCTAAAACCTCATTTCGATACATTGTTCTGATTCTTTAATAGGATTCGTGTGCTGCATCGGAACTAGACAAATTTATTGTAAAGAAAGATCGTTTGTTTTCAATTTAGCACCCTGTTGGCTATAAGAAGATAATGAAACGGAAATTTGTGTAAAGTAAAATAAAATAACTTTACAACAGATTTTCTTTTGTTTTTTCCGTGTGATGATGAAACGCATGGAAATCGGGAAATTATTTAACGCCGGATGAATCTATTTTTGCACCGCTAATGGGCATCTATTGACATACAAAAGTTTTTTCCTTTCGGAAAATTCATGTAAGAAATAATTGCTCTAGCAATTATAAGAGAAAACCATGAGAATTGCAGGAATTTGCTTAAAAAAAATAAAGCATTAATTAGAGGATTTTGATACGCTTATGATAACCACATGGTTATCAAAAACGTATTAGGGGAAGACCGCCTATATTGGACCACTGCTTAAATTGGACCTCGGGCTTAAAATCTAGTACAGAGATCTATGCTAAACTTTAACGGTAGATACATAAAGTTTTAGGAATAAAATCAATGTCTATGAAGTTTCACCAGTGTTCGAACTGTGTAGCGTGAGTTACGGCATGATTTATGTTGGAAACGTGTAAAATCTTATTTTGTGGACTTGTACCTAGTAAGATAGTACTAAAACTTGTAAGCTGAGGTAAACTGCTGTTATAGCATGATAATCTGTGTTTAATAAGGATCACATCTATGTATTTACATGCGTGGTTGTGATAATTTTTGACAGAGAAATAAGCTGAAGAATAAAAAATGGCATGTTTTCCTTTATTGGTCCGAAAAAATGTTCCTATATTGGACCGGTGGTCCAATTTAAGAATATGATTTTAAGCAAGACTTTTCGTTAATTGTAACATTAAATAAGTGATTCATCTGATTTAATAGCGTAGTTAAGATTATTTTAAGCATACTTTAACACCTATTCACGATATTCATTTTTTTTATCAAGCACATTTTCTAGAAGCTGCAAATTCTTGAAATATTTGTTTGTTTTTTTTTTCTCTTTTTCCATTAAGTTGCAGTTTCAGGTTGTGAAACGTAGTTATTAATTTAAATAAAATTTGTGCTGGTTTACCGAGGAAAAAAAATGAAATTCTTCGATTTGCTCGAAAAGATTTTAAAAAGAAACAATAATTATGCAACTAAAATGTTCAATGTAGATGAAACCGGTCTTTTCACTGCCCAAAAACCCCAAAATATATCGACATATAAAAGCAAACACCAGTTTGGAGCAGTAATGTGTGGTGAACGTGTTTCCCTCCCCATGCTTAGTTTCAAAAGAATACGTTCCATGTATTTACTTATCGTAAAAGCACCTCCTGGTGAGCAATATGCTTGTCTAAAAAAAGGTTGGATCACAAACGATAACTCACACAATTGATACAATATTTATCAAAACCCTTAAACCAAGAGCATAGATGCAATAAACTTGGTTAACGAGAGCGATATAATAATGCTTTCTCTTAAAGCACACCATGCAAGATGTTATTTTTTCAGCCTCTGTCTACATATTTTAATGGAGTGTGTGATACATGGATGCGAGAACATCCAATGAGATCCATTACCCAATATCGAATAGAAGAACTGTTTGGTAACTCTTATGGGTAAACCTCAATCAAGGCCATGGCAAATGTTGTGAGTTGATTCTAAAGAACAGGAGTTTGGCCTGTTAATTGACATGTGTTTAGCGGCATTGACTTGGCTGGAGCAGAGTTCGAGGTAAGTAGTCCAGATAAAACTACTCAAAGTGAGCAGGCTACATGTTCGGTGTAAGTTGTACTGTTGTACACCATGTACAAGAACTAGCTACGACTTAAATTAGTACAAGCTCTGCATAATCAGCGGATAGTTCTCATCAAAGCATGATTGTCAACTTCAACTATGATTTTGTAAAGGCCAGGCTCACATATCAATTTACCTAAAAAATAGAAAACACAAAAAGGAAGGCTATCTCAGCAATCATTCTAACGCCGTGTGAAAGAAACATAGAACAGAAAAAGTCACACAAGAATAAGCAAGAAACTGCACAAAACAATTGTTATTGCAATATTTGTCATAGAGATGAAGCGCAAAACATGATTAAATGCATGAAATGCTATCGGTGAGTGTATCAACACTGCCTAAATGAGACCGAAGCAAAAGAAATTCTATTGCAAATCCTGGAAAAAAGATGTATAGTTCAAATATAAATTATTCTATGATTTCCTGGTACGGTCCAATTTAGGAAGCGCATGGTTCAAAATAGGCGCATATATTCCTAAATTGGACTTTTGCAACTTTTTGTAAGATAATTTTTTTAAAAATAATTTCCATATTTTTAGAAAATATAAGCTCCTAGGGCGGTTCCTGATTAAATTTAGCTTACGATGCCCTATTTTGTATTTCTGTTTTGCTTCACATTGAGCGACACAGGCCTCCTGTTCTTAGGGGGTCCAATATAGGCGGTCTTCCCCTATAACCATATGGTAAATTTGTTAGGTGACTAAAACTAATTAATATTTAAACTCTCACTTTTCCGATTCTATATGAATTTCATATACCACACATAAACTTTTATTTTAAGAAGTACTACAAGCAAGTTATATAATTATGCATAAATTTAAAATTTTAATCATTTTCACACAGATTAAACACTTAAGTAAAAATATTTTTACCAGATGAAATTTTCGCAAAAATTAAAACTTAGACAAAAACCATAGAAAGCAATTTTGATGTATTTTAGTGCTTAGAAGATTATCTTTTGAAATGACAAAAAGGTAGAACGTAAGGAAATTATGCGATTCTTCTTTAACCTGTAACTGATGAAATGAAGTGTCTTACATCCTCGAAAACTAAAAGCGGCATTCAACTGTTTTGTAATGTTTACATAAAGGGTGGTTACAAAAAATCCCTAAGATGTTCAGAGCCCTCTAGTGAATTAAGTATTAGACGAAACGGGAACAAATTTCATAGGCGTACATAGATTTTGCGTGATTTCTAGAAATAAAAAAAAATTGTCGGTACCAAAAAAAATTTGACGCTGAAAAGTGTATTACTGTGAATACTGGAGAATTAAATGCTAAACAATGCAGCACACATCATTTTTTTATTTCAAATTTTTATTGCATTCAAATAAAACTGAATAAAACTACCATTAAATTAAATATTTCCTCCCAATGTTCAATTGAATAGCAATAAGATTAACGCCCTTAAAATATATTGACAATCTTGTACACTTCTTGTCATTTTTTTAAATTTTTTTTTTATTTTCAAAGTTAGATATTGAGAACGCTTTGAAATTTAGTGTCTTTAACTTCGACTGAAAACGAGTCAAACTCAACCTCATATAACCGAATATTTGGTTTAATAAAAATACAGCCAAATCAGAGGTGATTTTGGGCAAGAACAGCGTTTTTATACTTTTCTAAAAAATATATAATTTATCTTCCACATTAAATTGATCAGTATTTAGGCTTCAATTGGCATATCGTGACTAAAAAATCTACGAGTTCATCACAGGTCGAAAACTACTTATCTAAATTAGTTTACCATCGTATTAAAAATAAAATTTCCAATTCAGAAGAAGTTACTACAAAATCTGTTATAAATAAATCTTTTTAAGTAAACAGGCAAAGAATTTGATTTAAAAAGCTCTACATGCTAGTATTAACAACGATTCTTGTGATAGAAGATAAAAGCTAATACTTTTCATTCACGGCCCAAATGATATTTTAGAACATAAACTTTAATTTAACAATTCAAAGTGGGAAAATTTCCTTTGGTTTTTGTTTTTCACAATAGAACATCAAAAATCCGAACTAATTTAGGTAAAGGGTCAATCCATGTGAGATCATACAGACCATGTTGCTCACTATTTTTGATTTTTAAAACTTTTTGCCTGTTAATTAGCTGTTATATTGGGAGCATGAAACAATGGTTTAAAAAATTTTAAACCTTCAGAAATTTTTTTGGCAAGCACTTTTCAGTAGCTGCGGAAGCGACTTTTCGTGAAAAGAGTACTTTTTGAAGATGCTTATAACTTTTTTATTTATAAATATATCAAAATGATTTAAAAACCACTTGATTGAGCAAAAAATGATCTAAATTTCTATACCAGTTATTTTTCTGATAATTAGTAACAAATTTGTGTAAAATTGGCTTAAAAATAAGATTTTTTGTGGGAAATTTTACATTTTTGGCATAAAAATATTAGTAGAAGGAATTAAGACTCACCCTTACTTTTTTTTCCTTGAATAGATATCTCACAGGACTATTCCCAGAAGTAGTGTGAAACATTTGAAGACAGTCCTTTTTTTTATATTATTTGTCAAACTTGGCATTTTGGAGAAAAAGTGCCAACTTTGGGATTTAATATCTGAAAAGGGACTGAATGAAAATCTACAAAAATTTAACTGGATAACCTTCTTATAGTAGTAAATATGTAAAAAAATTTTTATGAGTGATATCGTTCTAGTTTTAGAGATATGGAACCGCGAAGTTGACTGAAAAATCTCATTTATTTTGACGCCAAAAAATCATCACATAATGCAAAATTAATTATTCTCATAATATTAGATGAGTTTTTTGTGGTATAAACTAACCTTTTTACCAAAACATATAATATTTCAATTTATTTTCCATATACAGAAAGAAATAATTTAGTTATTATGCTTTTATAAATGCATTTTTTTCTACGTGTTAGTCATAAAAACATGATTTTCCACTCTAAAGCTGGGCTTTCACGGTCTTTATGCATCTAGTGAGCAAAGAACAATTATAGTTTTAATCTAACCAACAACTCTTCACACATTTTTAAAAGTTTAGAGCGTTAAAACCCCCCTACAGCACCAAAAAGTCGCTAAAAATCCGAAATTAAGCTCTAGATCCTGCCATTTTCCGTGAGACTGCGTCTGTATAACAGCAGAAAATGGCGGACGTATTTTCGCGGAAAAGGGTAGGATCTAGAGCAGTGTTTCCCAACCTTTTCAAGCTCATCACCCCCTTCAAGATGCTGACTGACACCTATGCCCCCCCCCTTCTTTTTTCTTCCTGGAAAAAACCATAATTTGGAGCAAGTGAACATCTATAATATTACAAATATAAGTACCTAAAGGAGCGGTAAATTCTTAAGGGACGATAGGGGGGCGATGGGTATTTAGAAGAGAAAATAGCAGTAAAAAAGGGTATCGAAAACCGAAATTGTAAATATGTACGAAACCGCTTGTTTAGTGTGCAGACAATTAATTAGGGTGAGTTCTGGTAAGTGCGTCCACGGGGTAAGTGCGTCCACTGGGAATTATATGAACACTGTCTTGAAATGGCTTCTGCAACACATCGACTATGTTAGATAACTGTCTAATGATAATTTCAATAGGTAGAATTCAGGCCTGGATTCAATAGACGAAACACAATCAGGGATAACTTGAATGTCATCAAAAAAACTCTTAAGTAAAGATTGAGAAGGTTTTGTTTCAGTTTCTCTTGTAGTCATACCAAGCAATTGAAGTCAAGAAATGCAAGTTGTTTCTTTTAAGTAATAGCTACTAATAACATACATGGGGTATTTTTATCAAATACTCTAACTAAAATTTGTTTATATGACGGTACGCACTTTCCCTTTCTTTAAAGTAAGGTGGGGGTAAGTGCGTACCATTATGATGGGGCAAGTGCGTACCACTATCATGAGGCATATGCGTACTATTATGCGAAGCAAGTGCATACCATTATTAGGAGGCAAGTGTGTACCATTACGTGGAAAATCCGACTCTCGTAATTCACCTTTAATTTTGCTGATAACTCTTTTATAAACCGATTATAAATCTGACGTCATTTCCATCAAGTATTTATATTAACATTGAATGCGGCATAAGATTTCAATTTTATTCATTACTTCTGAAATATATTGGCTTTTAGATATCAGTCAGTAAATTTTTCGTTGAAAATAGCGATCATGAGCTATACTTAATTTAAACCAGAATGACAAATGAAGCAATGAAATTAAGTGAAACACTAAATAAGGAACCAACTGATTCAAAAAACGAAGGTGGAGTAATGAATAAATTATATTTAAGAAAATTAAAGAACACCTTGTGAAAAACTATTTGAATGTACAAGAAAAAAAAAGTACAAGTATTACATCATGATCAATTATTCTCTTTCTTTTTGTTCTTTATTTTGTGTTTTTTTCTTACTGCTGCTGATTCTAATAAGAAAAATATTTTAAAACCGTATTTATTAAAAAAAAAAGAAAAAAAAAACGAATTGTTCACTCAGGTCACCTAACGATCTACTATACAAATAGAATTAAAGAAAATCACAGGGGTACGCACTTACAACAAAGCTATTGGACGCACATGTCTCATCTTACATTTAAGAAGGGGTAAGTGCGAACCCTGGCTTAAACACAGACTGATTAATGTATTTAACCAAAATGAACTATGTAGACTATGAGTGATTATTACTAAATAAAAACAACTCACATTTGCTCACTTGGTCTTATTAAAAGGACAAAGGAAGAATCACAGACACAACTCTCTCAATCTTCAAATCACAGTTGTTCGCAAGACACGTGGAATATCACTGATTGCGTTTCATCCATGCAAGCAAGTGCTGATCTCTAGTATTAGGAATTATCCCAAGGCAACTACCTAACATATTTAATATGTGCCAGAAGTTTTTTACTGCTCATATTCACATAATTTAAGGTGGACGCACTTACCCCGCTAGGTAGGGAAAGTGCGTACCGTAGAATAGGTGTCATAAACCAGGTCACAAAACCTATGCTTATGGTTTATTTGACATATTATACGCTTGAAAATCTTAGTAAAGGATCTGGAAAGAAAACTTTAAAAAAATTGTGAGTGTACAAGATTTTTCAACAGAGCAGCATCCCTGAGAACATGAACTTTGCAAAAAAGGGTACGCACTTACCAGAACTCACCCTACCTAACTTTAATTTGAAGTAAAATGTACGCAATAAAGATACAATGACTAATCACTTTTTAACTAAAAATATTAATGAATAAATAAAATACCTTTATTTTTTTTCTTTCACGAAGCGAACTGATATAATCATTTGAAGGGAAACATTTAAACTAAGATCATTGACGTACTTATAAAAAAACAGAAGTACATTTTTCAAGAAATTATTTTCTTTTGTTCGCTGGAATCTGGGTAATTAAATTCGTTGAAACAAAAAATTGGAAGGAAAATAAATTGAAAATCTGAAAATTCATAAAATTGACAGTGAATGATAAAACATTCACTAAGGTTAATCCGAGGTGCAAAGAGCTTGAACTTCAATTTGTTTCTTTCTTAACGTGTAATTAATTGTCTGAACACTGAACAAGCGGTTTTGTACCTATTTACAATTTCGGTTTTCGTTACCCTTTTTTTACTGCTATTTTCTCTTCTAAATACCCATCGCCCCTTAAGAATTTACCGCTCCTTTAGGTACTTATATTTTTTAAAAAAAAGATGTTCACTTGCTCCAAATTATGGTTTTTTCGAGGAAGAAAAAAGAAGGGGGGGGGCGATAGGTGTCAGTAGAAATCTTGAAGGGGGTGATGAGCTTGAAAAGGTTGGGAAACACTGATCTAGATCCTACACTTTTTCGCGAAAATACGTCCGCCATTTTCTGCTGTTACACAGGCGCAGTCTCACGGAAAATGGCAGGATCTAGAGCTTAAATTCGGATTTTTAGCGACTTTTTGGTGCTGTAGGGGGGTTTTAATGCTTTAAACTTTTAAAAATGAATGAAGAGTTGTAGGTTAGATTAAAACTATAATTGTTCTTTTCTCACTAGATGCATAAAGCCCGCTTTAGAAAAATCATGTTTTTATGACTAACACGTAGAAAAAAATGCATTTATAAAAGCATAATATCTAAATTATTTCTTTCTGTAAATGGAAAATAAATTAAAATATTATATGTTTTGGTAAAAGGGTGAGTTTATACCACAAAAAAACTCATCTAATATTACGAGAATAATTAATTTTGCATTATGTGATGATTTTTTGGCGTCAAAATAAATGAAATTTTTCAGTCAACTTCGCGGCTCCATATCTCTAAAACTAGAACGATATCACTCATAACAATTTTACTACATATTTACTACTATAAGAAGGTTATCCAGTTAAATTTTTGTAGATTTTCATTCAGTCCCTTTTCAGATATTAAATCTCAAAGTTAGCATTTTTTCTCCAAAATGCCAAGTTTGACAAATTATATTAAAAAAAAGACTGTCTTCAAATCTTTCACACTACTTCTGGGAATAGTCCTATGAGATATCTATTCAAGGGAAAAATAAGTAAGGGTGAGTCTTAATTCCTTCTACTAATATTTTTATGCCAAAAATGTAAAATTTCACACAAAAAATCTTATTTTTAAGCCAATTTTACAGAAATTTGTTACTAATTATCAGAAAAATAACTGGTATAGAAATTTAGATCATTTTTTGCTCAATCAAGTGGTTTTTAAATCATTTTGATATATTTATAAATAAAAAAGTTATAAGCATCTTCACAAAGTACTCTTTTCACGAAAAGTCGCTTTCGCAGCTACTGAAAAGTGCTTGCCAAAAAAAATTCTGAAGGTTTAAAATTTTTTAAACCATTGTTTCATGCTCCCAATATAACAGTTAATTAACAGGCAAAAACTTTTAAAAATCAAAAATAGTGAGCAACATGGCTGTATGATCTCACATGGATTGACCCCACACAGTTTATTTCTGGGTAACGTTCCTTTATTTTTCTGGTTTCCACCTCATTCCCGCGAAAATCAAGTATCTTTGCAAAACAAAAAGTTTCCTGAATTGTTGCATGAATACAAACTGTTAGCTACGAATTGCAAAGTTAATTAAGTCTTTTTTTGTGTGTTTTCACTTTAAAACAATTACGGCTGGGTTCAGATTGGTTGAAGCTTCGATGAAGGAGAATTGCCGGCAAATGACCAGTTCCCTGTTTACTTGCAGTTAAACATTTACTGAAATGTATTAACAGTTTTCCGGATAAATTTAGGTTATAACAAGTCCTTTGGGAACATTTCTGTTTTATTCCAAAAGCCAGACGTGCTTTTATTGGGAGGTTTTTGAATTCTTCGGGGAGATTCTAAATCAATACCAGGATGGTTACTGACTTTTAGCTGGAAACTTTCAAGCGTTTTACTAGCAGAATTTATGTTACGCATATTAGCTGCCCATTTTTCCTCAAAAGCATTTTTGAATATTTTTTATAGTGATTTCTGATGTTGTTAAATGTCCGTTAGTTTTTGAAGCAAATGAACACATATTCCAATAAATTAAAATAAGTACATACTGTCTGCTTAAAAATAAAGACAGAAATACAAAGTTCAAAAGCACAAATGCACAAGAATACTGCAGACACGTGTTTCGGTGTTACAAGAAACACAAACTTGAATGCAAAAAAAAAAAAAAAGAGCTTATGGATGCAAAGACATCCGCCAAAAGAATCCTACATTTGACGGATGTCTTTGTATCCGTGAGCTTACATGTTATGCATTGTAAAAGGTGCTCCTTGTAACGCCGAAGCATGTGGCTACAGTATTTCTGCTCATTTGTGCTTTTCAACGACGTGTGTTTGATTTTATTTCAGTATTTTAATACATTTTTGGATAAGAGTGATTCCTCTCGATAAAAGTGAATATAAAGACTGAGATGCTTTAAATGTATAGAATAGTGTGAAAAAGGAAATTTATGCGAAACTAGCCGGGTACCCGGCCCTGCCCGGGTTTCTGCCGGGTAATGTGTATTAGTGAAACTCATTCATATTTTTTTCAGCATTAAACTGCACATCTATATACATAAATGGCTACTTCTGTAAACAATGGCTATTTTTTCTGTCTGGAAAACTAGAAAAAACATGTATTACACACCCTAAATACAAATGCAAACTACAAATAATGTTTAGGTAAATAGGAAATGTTATAAGCTTGGTGTATTAAAATAAATATATATTTACAGTATCAATCGCTCTGGAGTCAACCATTTCCAAATATTGCACGTTAAATAAGTCCCATTACTAGTTCCTATCCTTGTGACTTCAATGGTGAAAACTCAGTTGGTGAACACATCTTAGGTACCCCCCCCTCCCAAAAAAAGGCTATAAACACTTTGTATTTTCTAACTGTTGCCAAAATCAATTCTCTTTTTTTTAACCCGGTATCGATTATTGGCATAGATGAATATAAAAATTCTAAGAAAGCAATAAATGTCATACTTATTCCAGAGAAGCCTTGGTTCAAAATTGTCGTCATGATTACTATTAGTATTGTTGTTGCGAGGCAACAAATTTTTGCAACAATGGACAGAAAATTTAATCCTTTAATTCCTTTTTAAAACTAAGTTTTTTAGAAATAAATTATAGCTTTTCATTTTCCCTGTTACTGTAGCTATCTACGGTGAAAAAATGGTTAAAATCGGATCTGTAGTTTGGAAGATTACCCCGGACATACATCCATACAAAAGTAGTCATTTATGTATATAGATTATGTAACATTTCTCAACTAAAAAAGGAAATATTTTCATTTCTGATATCCTTCTGTTTGAGACTTTTAAAGGTTGCCAAAAAACTGAATGTCGATAATCTTGACCATCTACAGAAATAAATACAATATCTTTTTGAAAGTTGTTTTCTTTACGCAAACAAGACCGAACTTCCTTTCTTTTGAAGAGAGAGCGTATTTGATCTCTTTGTTGAGATAGAGATTGCTATTCTTTTTGATCTAGAGTTAGACAACCGAAATACACCGCTACATTTAATTGTAAAAAAAGCATCCAAAAAGCTTTTAATTAAAAAAAAAACGAAACTTTTTTCTAGTTGAGTCACTAAGTGAAATTAAAATGAAAGACAAATGTAATTAACACAAACATTCAATATCTTACTATAGTAAAAAAACCCACGTAGATAAGTAAACATGAAGTTGATGTCAAAAAAGAAAAAAGTTACATCTGAACTTTGATGGGAGATTATCAAAAACTTTAATAAATTTAAAAATAAAGATATAACTTTAAAAAGAAAAATACTTAAATATTTCGACATCGAGAGAAAAAGGAAAAAAAAAACTTGCTGTTTATTATTTAAAAAATGTATGTTCTATTTGCGTTACTGACGACCGAACAACACGATCTTGAGGGTCAAGGATTTTGCAAGATTTTGGTTTTAGGTCAATTTACCAAATACACAGTCCAGTCACATTAATGTGACCACCTGTCAAAAGCCTAAAAAAACACTTTTCGCATAGCGGACTGCTGCGATACGTGCAGGAAGAGATTTACTTAGGGCCCTGAAGGTATTCACTGGTAGTTTGAGCCATGCCGACTCCAATGCTGTGGCCAGCTGGGCTAGATTACGCGGAGGAGGATCCATGGAGCGAATAACCCGATCGAGATGGTCCTACACATTCTCGATCCTGTCTGAATCAGGAGAGTTTCCTGTTTGTTGGCCAGGGAAGAAGGGTGAACTCATTCTGGTGCTCTTCGAGCCACGCACGTACACTGGCAGCTGTATGGCACTTCGCATTGTCCTGCTGGTAGATGCCATCATCCTCAGGAAAAACATTGCACATATAGGGGCATGGTCCGCAAAGACAGATGTGTACTTGCAGAAATTCATCGTGCCTCCCACAATGATGAGTGAGCCCAGAGAATGCCAGGAAAACATCCCCCAGCCCATAATGCTCCCGTCTCCAGCTTGGACCGTTCCGGCAGTGGTTGAGGGTGTTTGGTTTCAGAGGTTTCACGTTTTATATGCCAACGTCCATCTGCCCGATGGAGCATAAAACGTGATTCATCAGTAAATGCTACCTGTTGTCACTCAATAAACGTCCAGCTGCGGTACTGGCGTGCAAATTCCAGGGTTCATCGTCGATGGACAGTAGTCAGCGTAGCTGCATGAACCAGTCTTGTGCTTCGGGAGCCTAGACGCAGCAACATCCACTAAATAGTAGTTTGGTAGAGGATGTTGGTAGCCCCTTGGTTCATCTGGGGGGTCAGTTGCTCAATGGTAGCACGTCAATCAACCCGAACGCATCTCCGCAGCCGTCGTTCGCCTCTGTCATCTATGGCTCGTGATACAAAACATTTTCCACGTCGCTAATTTTTAACAGTCTTATTTTGCCATGCACGGTACATTTTTACCACGATGGCAAGCGAGCAGCTCAAAAACTCAGCCATTTTGGAAATACTTCCACCCTTGGTCCGAAAGTCAATGATTATGCCCTTTTAGGATAAATCGCCCCCCCCGGATAAATCGCCCCGTTTTTGCATTACGCCAATGATTGAAATGATTTCCAAAGCCCTCACACACCCTTTGTACACCCCTAACTGCATTGTGCTACCAAGTGCTTTTTGTGATTGGTAATTTGACGTCGACGTCGAAAGTACGTTGTGGTCACATTAATGTGACTTTGACTGTGTATGTACCCAGATAAAGCTTTTTGACTGCATAGGTCCTAGTTCGGCTGTGACAGGGGTCCAAAGTTGCTCTTTCAGCCCCAGAAAGTTCCTGAAATACAGCTTTAAACTGTAACACATACGAAACAGATCATAAGCTCATTTCAGTTTACTTTCTTATGGAGCGCATATGGAATTAATTCATTTTAGTGTAAGTTCAGGAAACTGAAACATTTTTTTTCTAAATTTAAGTGTTCCAAAACTGTTTCCAATATGTTCTAAGAACTTCCATTGTAAATGTCTTGAGCGCTTTCAATGATTTTATGATCAAAATGCAAATAACAAAGTATGGCACATGTAAAGGGTATTCAAGATTTACTTAACTAAGCTTAAGCCTTATCTCTTCGCCATGTTGAATTCACCAGTTTTATGTACTTTTTTTGTGAAACGATGAAAGATAGGGCTAAGAAATTTCTATACTTGAAAAAACTGCATATTTTACATACTTTAACGCGTCCTTTTCTTTCCTAAGTGGAAATAAAAATACATATTTATTATTTTATTTAAAACCACTTTTAAATTAGCATGTCTGATGCTTTTTGACTCCATAAATATATGTATTAATATATCGTCAAATATTATCGTTAAATGTAAAAAACTACATGATATAAGCGTCATTTAAAAAAAAAAAGGGCTTTAAATCTGATAGGTATTGAGAAAAAGGAAGATGAACATGAAAAATTTATGTTTCGAGAAAAACTTATTTAAAGATTTCATTAATGTGATGAACAAGGTGAATACTTTCGAAAGAGCAGAAAGTTCTGATGCTTATATTTTTTGATAGACAAGTGTGATTTATGATTGGAAAAATAAAAATTAAAACTTTTTAGTGATATAAAAAAATGAAAATCGAATTTTTAGTCGAAATTGACTCAAAAAGGTCAACTAATCCTTAAAAGAGTTAAGTAAGGGATAATTAAGTTCAGGTATTGTTGTATATCAATTTTTGCCGTTGTGGACACTTGCCCAAACATGCGTCATAATTGTATCTCTATTTTATTTCATCTGTTTTGAACCAAAATTAAACAAAATCAAACTACCAAAAAATCTGGTATGGACTCCACACTACTTCCTTCTACGTGTAAATTTCTCAGTGGATGCCTTAAGGGTTAAAATAGTGCTTGGAGTGAGCAAGATAACAATTCAAATATTTACACCCTTAGCTTGCCACGAAACAATGCAAAAAATGTTTTACAATGATTAATTTTCTAAATATAGCAGATTTTAACATTATTCAGTGGATTTTTCGCAAAATATCGCAATAGCGCCAAATTGAATCCAAATTCAAAAGATTTTTTCGCCAAATTTGTCGCCAACTAGGCGATATGTCGCAAAGTTGGCGTCAGACACTTGGATGCCAAAAGCTTGGCGACATATCGCCAAGTGGTTGTGCCCATTCATATCACTTAAGTCTGCATTGAAATTAACATTGATTTACCCCAAGAAAGGGGTAAAACGGAGGGGGAACCCTTGGAGACATTCGAATGCAACCGAAAGAGGAAGTGCACAACTAAACACCCCTCAGAGCTTACATACCAAACCAGAAGCTTCTACGGCATATAGTTTTTGAGTTATGCGATATACATACGCACATACATACATACGTACATACAGACGTCACGAGAAAACTCGTCGTAATTAACTCGGGGGTGGTTGAAAAGGATTTTTCGGCTGCTTATAGGTTGGTAGGTACATATGCACGTGCTGACAGGTCGAAAAAACGACTCAACATTTGTTCGGGTTGAGCAAAATCAAAATTTAGACTCAAATTTGAGTGAATTTTTTTTCGCGATCACAATACTTTTACTACGTAAAAGGAAGTAAAAATTAGAAATCAATATGCAAAGAAAAAAACAAGTATCTACATAGTCAAATGTCCTTCAAAACAGGCAAAAAATAAACCATGTTCCACCCGCAGTGCTAAAATGATATTAAATCCCTCCCTTGTAAATCGAACGTTGAAACATATTTCCTCACCGCAAACAAATATTACCTCACTTTTCCGTATATCTACGATCCTAAAAATTATCAAGGGGAAAATGTTAACAATTGCGTCACTTGCAACCAAAATACAAACTAATTTGCTTCAAACCGCCTCCGCAGAGTGAAGCAATAATCATCTGGGAGTTAAGTAATGAATCATTCTCCCTTTTGTTGCTGCAATATCCTGATATACAATTGGGAAGCACGTAAGTCGAAAGGGAATTTAATAAGGACGTCTGTAAAGAAATACATTAATGAATCTAACTTCATTAAGATAAACGAATTTTTCTTTAATTTTCTTCTCCTATCTTTAATTTCCTCCCCTAATCACTTCTGTAACCATATTATAATAGAAGTCGAAACATCGACAAAGGAACTGCTTGAAAGATTAATGCTTTTGTTATGACATTTTTTTCTGGAAATGAATTTCGTTGAATGGTATTAGTCTAAAAGCTAGCAACGTTTTCAAGAAAGAATTTTAAGACGTCTGTCTCTTTGATGTATCGCATCCTTGCAAGAAAAGTGACATAACTCAAAAAATCCTAATTTTCTTATTTTTGTATGAAACTGATCAAATAATTGTGCTTTTTTATGTGGAAAAGTGTCACAACTGAAATTTAGATAGTTTCCGATAGGTAGTGCTAATAGTGACACAAGTCACGCTAAAGTTTAACTATATAAATAGAGTCGAACCTGTTTATCTCGAACCTGCTTATCTCGAAAACCTCTCTATGTCGAAATTTTTCAATTTCCCTGCTTTTACAGCATAAATTTAATGTTTTTTCTCATGTTTATCTCGAATGATTTTTCCCGAAAACCTCTCTATCTCGAATTTTGACGACTCTCATTTTTGAATTTCATCTCCAGCCACCTTTATCAATGGTATAACTTGGAGACAAAAATCATCTTCTGCACAATCATTCAAAGACTATGTTCGTACTTAAAGGTATGCATTAACTTGCTACCGATATAGTCATCACAATGAGTAAAATGTAGACTCACAGAATGTCGCACAGTAAAATATTCAACAACATCAAATGCAAAACAATGTAGAAAGTATTTGACTGTTCCAATTGCTTATTTTTGTGAATTTCATCACAACCTCTGTATCTCGAATTTTCATTCTGTCCCGTGAAATTCGAGATAGACAGATTTGACTGTATAATAAAACATGGGACAAAGCTAACCTCTCTATGTGGAAATTTTTCAATTTCCCTGTTTTTACGGCATAAAATTAATGTTTTTTCTCATGTTAATCTCGAATGATTTTTCCCGAAAACCTCTATATCTCGAATTTTGACGACTCTAATTTTGGAATTTCATCTCCAGCCACCTTTATCAATGGTATAACTTGGAGACAAAAATCATCTTCTGCACAATCATTCAAAGACTAAGTTCGTACTTAAAGGTATGCATTAACTTGCTACCGATATAGTCATCACAATGAGTAAAATGTGGGTTCACAACATGTCGTACAGTAAAATATTCAACAATGCAGCACAATGTATTAAGTATTTAGTTCTGTTCCAGTTACTTATTTTTGTAAATTTTATCACTACGGGCCCTGCTCCACATCAGTGGAAAACGCGACCGAAACCGAAGGCAGAAACTGAAAATCCGGGTACTCCCATAGAAACACCATTTGTTTCATTTTACGTTTCTGCTTTATTTTTCTGCTTTACGTCAATGTGGAGCAGGGCCCTACCTCTGTATCTCGAATTTTCATTCTGTCCCGTGAAATTCGAGATAGACAGGTTTGACTGTATAATAAAACATGGGACAAACGAAAAAGTAATACTATACAGAAAACTTAATTATTTATACATATATTTCATTAAAAAATATCAGTGAATATTCATTGCAAAAGATTAGCAACAGCTAACCAATAAGAAACCACTGGTTCTCCTTTTACTCTACTGTAAAATTTGCCAATTCCGACTTATGTCACTTTTCTTGCAAGTGTGTGATATCTCCCCTTGTGCTCTTTTCCTGCGCATCAAATTTTTACAGGTAAAAATAGTAATTTTAGAATAATTTTAGTGCAATTAGAAGCTTACGCCTATCGTAAGAAAGCTGTAATATATCAATAGAGAGCTCTGTATTTTAGCTTTGCAATGGTTTTAAATTTTTATTCTACTACTAGCCCGCTGCCCGGGTGCTTATTAATACAACTTTATTTTAGTATTTTTTTTCCGCATCATACATTATTTGTGTCAATGTTTCAAGGTATTCAGAACATTAATTATAATTGTTTTTAACTTATTTGAGGCTAAATTGAAATAAGTGTCCCTTAAATTGATAATTCATTGTTAATCGTAATCTTTGTTGGAAAGTACTTGTATTTAAATCAATTTGTACGCTTAAAGGCTTATCTCTATTACTCTATGTATTTCAAAATTGAAAGAAAATGGCCATTTTGAGACAAAAATTTTGAGCTTTTTTTTTTTTTTTTTTTTTTTTTTTTTTTTTTTTTTTTTTTTTTTTTTTTTTTTTTTTTTTTTTTTAAAAACCCTGCTACGTGAATTTTAGTGCATCAAGGAGCCTCTGTGCCAGGTTTAATGAAAATCCGACGAAAACTGGATTTGTACAAGGAACAAACATACAAACATACATCCATTATGTATAGATGTTTAGAGGAGAACAGTTGCGGAAATAAAGGTATTTTAATTGTGAGAGAAATAAAGAAAGAAATTAGTATTAAAGAGTTATGATAATGTAATTTAATTCGCATGCTGATAGTTATATAGTTTTTCAAAACGCACCCCGAAAACCCCATTCTGACGAGGATAAGTCTAAATATTACCCGTCCTCATTCCTTACTGTGTTGAATTCGTGTTTCTAATGTCAATCATTCCATTTCTTTCCGAAAATTGGTCCGTAAATTCTGACAAGATGTAAAAACGGAACTGTATGACAAGGCGAGGTGACATGGACTTTATCAGAGTCATAAAAAGGAAGAGAAGTGCAATTTATTGCCGAGTTTACTAAAATGTCTCGCGCAAACACGATCAGCTTTAAAAAAATTCGGCATGATTTGAACAATAAAAAATACTTCACCGAAAAGAATTATGTTATTCTGGATACTAAAACTTTGATTTATATTTAACGAGCAGAAATTTACACTTTAATAAACATGTATCTAGAATACCTTTTTTAGATGCTGACTTTTAAAGGCAACCTATATTGCCATCCATTATCAATATGCAAAATGTTAAAAATTGTGTTTTGGTAAGTTTAAACTCTGAATTTAGAGCTCCGAAATCAATCATACACAGTAAAAAATGAATGTTGTTTTTACTGTATAATACAGATAATTATACGGTAACGAACTGCAAAAATTGTTAATTTTACAGTAATAAACTGTAAAATTGCTACTTTTAGAGTACTAAACTGTAAAATTGCTAAGTTAGCAGCTTATTGCCGAGCATTTTACAGTTTTAAACTGGAACCTCTCTACTGCCAGAATAATACTGCTGTTTTTACAGTATAATATAGCTAAAATTTACAACAGTAAACTGTAAAACTGCTAACTTTACGGTAAGAGACTGTAAAATTGCTAGTTTTAGTTTATTTCTGTGCATTCTGCAGTTTTAAATTGGAGCCTCGGCTGCCAGTATTATAGGGTCATTCCATAGAAATGTCAACCTCAGCCGAAGAAAAAAAAATACCGAAGTGAAAAAAGTATCAAAAAATAAATAAATAAATAAATAAAAATCATACAACATAAGAAGTTAAAAAAAATTGAAAAAGTATTGTAATTATCACTGAGATTAGCCATAATAAATAGTTTGTAGTGTGTTTACTGCTTGTTATTCGATGGTTACGTTAGTCACGTTAGTCACACTCCATCTTGAGTAAAAGTGACACTTAAGACTAAAAAAAAATTAAGATTTAATAAATGTGTTTCATGTTTTTAAAAGCCAACTTTACACATTTTTCAAATATATCATTCAATTTTTAACACTTGCTTAACTTTGAGAAATTTTTGCCTCACAACATGAGCATTCATTTTCAGGGTTGCAAAAATGTTACGTTAGTCACGCTGCTATTTTGGTTGAAAAAATATCTACTGTCAGTAATTTTGTTTTAAATTCTTAGCAGAAATGATACATAGATACCATGTACATTGTAAATCCACCAGCATAACTAAAAAATATTTTTTATCCTTTAAGTTACAAGTAAAAACAGTTACAAAATCAGCTCTGAATGTTACGTTAGTCACTATGGAATGACCCTATACTGTAAAAACAAAAGTTCTTTTTTTGCAGTGTCGAATCATCTTTTATGTCAAAAATATCGTACGTTAGAGAAATCTAGCGTTTTCGTCCACCGGCCCTGCTCTTTCAGGGAAGGCGCTCATGTCTTACACACAGATAAACACACCACAACACACGTCTACAAGACATCTATCGCAATTCGTGATTGCCAGGAACACAATTTGAATTCAAGACATCGAAATAAAAATCAATTTATTTTAATGGATTTGTTTTAATTTATATATTTTTTTTCTCTCTCACTCCAACTAAGTAATGGTCAGCAGACTTTCTTAAAAATCTGCTACACAAAACAATATCTACTAAGTTTCTAACAACCAATGTACATTTGTTTCAAAAATAGAAAACGCATTTATGCTTACAATTTAACTTGCGTGGCTTCCCGTTTTCAGAAAAATCCAATTATCCATTTACGTCCCGGTAAATATTAAATTCGATTATAGGTCACTTAAAAGTCTAAAAATAGTTAACTGGGAAGATTTATTTTGGATAATTACTTTGTCATTTGTAACCTTGACACGTACCATTGACATCGGAGTAGCTTGTGAAGAGGTTACAGCAAAGATTAAAGTAAAAAAAAAAAAAACTTTCTAAAAATGTCCTAGCCAATAAAAAGTACATTGGAATATTGCTCAAATTTTTGTTAATCATTTAAACTATTTCTTCTTACTTAGGTAACTTGCAAATGTCAACATGTTCTAAATATATATTTTAGTGTAATTTATGGTTTGAGTTTCCTAATTAGTAACCATTTATTTAGCAGCATTGAAAATAAACAACGATACTAAACAGAGAAGACATTTCGAAATTTTCCAGGAGAGGGCAAAGGGTACATACACAATGTAAAATTCACCAAAAAGTGGCAAAAACCACGCCCACTTTTTGCCAATACATTGATTTCCCAAAGTCAGGGGGGCAATTGACCCCACCTGCCCCCCACCCCTAAATGACCGGCCTGATACTAAACTACTCTAAAAATCAGCCAAAAATGTACGCTGCAAACAATTAAATGCTATTTTTTCAGCATAATATAGCTAATTTTATGGTAATAAACTGTAAAATTGCTAATTTTGCAGTTTATTACTGTGCATTTTACAGTTCTAAACTGAAACCTCTGTTTCCAATATTATAATGTAAAAACTAGTTGTTTTTCAGTGTACCCTTAAGCTAAAGCGAAGCTGGGGAGGGGGGATATTCCGGCTGACCAATTAAGGGGACCAAGACGAAAATAAACTTAAAAAAATCGATTTTTGTTTTTTATTTTAAAAAATAGAAGAGATGTTCTTCTTTCCGGAAATATGTAATTCATGAGTATTCCGGTTAACAGAAACCCGTAAAATAGAAGGATTGCAACGTAAACAGTAAGGAAATATTCAAGGGTGGAAATTGTTTTCGCCGGTTTTCTCGAAATGTACGTTTTCGACGTTTAGGTACACTTTAAAGAAGTTCTACTATTAGTATATGTTTGAAACTTGGCACAATTATTTATTATCTGCACATGCTTCTAGTGAACCTAAAATTTTTAAAAATCCTGTTGAATATTTTTTGTAGAGGCTGATTTTGATGACGAAAATTTTGAAAATTTTTGAATGTTCAACTCTAAATTTTATTAAAAATTTTCAATTTGTAAAACAAAACTTAAATGAGGCTCTTGATATTAGTTGAACTGTTTTAGAAGTACAGAAAAAATTTTAAGTTAAAATTTTGTACCGTTTCTGAAAAAAGTGTACCTAACTGTCTATCGATAACACTGTCCTCGATAAAACTACATCTTGATTCAGGCAATGTTTAAAAATATTTTTTAATAAATGAAAGTTTTGAATAACACTATGTTGTTTACTATAGTAGTTAAAAGGAACAGAAAAAAAAAATCACTTCAAAATAATTATTTTGTAAAAAGTTATCCAGGCTTGATAAGTAACCAATTTTCCTGGATTTATTGAGTCAAGGGCAAAATATCAAAGAACGTGTTGGTACCCCTTAAGTAATCTGGGCAAAGCCTACTTATAAATCAAAATAAAAGTTTTAGCGTTAGATCTAGAGTTTCATTCTTCTTAATCATGCTGTTCTCCGACATCAAAAAATAAACTTATCCAACTCTACTGCCTATGTGAGTATGAAACATTTAACAACAATCTAAATTCTATGAAATTGCTAATCCCACAATTAGAAACGCAAACTCTCTACAACCATGTTTCAAATAGGGACTTTAAGAGAAAGTTTCTTGCATTCTGCCACAATCCGGTACTTATAGAAACGATTCAGTTTAATTAGCACAGCTAAATGCTAATGAGCTCTAACCAAGTGAAAGTTTCGGGAAACCTAACTGCTCGTGTCTGGCAAATTGCTTCACTTGGAACGTCCGTAAATTTTGTGGAAAACTTTTCTATTCAAAAGCTGATGCCACACAACAATTAAATAAAATATACACAAAACTCGAAACAGTGGTTAATGTGGAAAAGAGAAAAAACTGAAGGCTTGCAAGGCTCAAAGTAAAATTCAAAAAAGGATTTTTTTTTTTTTTTGAACTAACAAAGCTCGAATTAGAGAGTTTTCCCCCTACATTATTCTTAAAAGACAAAGAGAAATGTAATTTAAAGACGCTAAGAGTTATACAAATTGCAAAATAAACAATCAAACAAAATGGAAAAAATACATTTTCTTACAATAATTGAAATTACTTTACTAATTACTAAAAATGGTATCGATTTGTAGGTGTCTAACCACCAATGCTATTTTCTTTCAAATTTTTTTAAAATTTTACTTTAAAAACGTGATGGTATTACACTTTTGTATAAATTTTCCAACGTCATATATAATTTTCTCCAGTAAAAAGCTCTTATGAGTTGTGGTATGATGTGGTCACTAGAATTAAAATATCTAGAAATAAAACTTTAAAAACATTTTAATGATACCCGGTAAATTTACTATTTTAGATACTGGACAATATACTTTCACCATTAATATATAGCACTGCTTGTATTAAAGCATTAATAAAAAATGTATTTTTGCACACTCGCCATTTAAGAAAGTTTCATTGCAGTGACGTTCAGTGTAAAATGCAGGTCTATACATCGCGTTTGTAATGATGAAGAAAATGTATTGAAAAATGCTGTTTAAGATTCATGCATAAGCTTTTTTTTTTTTTTTTTTTTGTCCTACAACATCATTAGTTTTTTTCCATACTATATTAGTATAAAGGCCATGTTACACGATAGAAATTACAGGCGAGCGTAACCGCAAAAGCAATCGTCAACTCTATCTGGAACCTGTTTTTCCATCTGTTTCCACCAACGATTGCTCCAAAACCCTCGTGTGAAAAGGAAATGACAGTTGCTCCTAATAGAGGCAATTTTTCTCTGCCCTGCGAAAAAAATTGCTTCTAATTTTAGGCAACTTACGGAAGAACCAATCAGGGAGCTGGAATTTTGTGACGTCAACAGCCCCTTCGCTACGAAGTGGCGTGAAACATTCGTGAAGTTGGCGATCATGGCTGTGAGTGTTGATGTCGAGTGGAGCTAGGAAATTACCGAATTTTTAATCAACGAAGTGCGAATGAAAGACCATTTGTGGAACGTACACTCGCCAGCGTACACATTGCGAACGTTAAAAAGATTTTCGTATGAGGAAATAGCGAGAAAAATGACAACCATATTTATCCAAGCATCCAAGTTCATAGCATCCAAGTTGAATTTTTCTGAGTAGCCATCAGGACGGTATTTAAGGGGTGGGTTTTTAGGGTTGAAACCCCCTCCGAAATTTTTCAAAACTATTCCACAAAATTCTTTTTAATGCCCTTTTTCTGCTGAAAAATAATATTATTACTATTTCATTTTTAATTTGCCTATTTACTTTTCAATTTAATTTGAAAATGAAATTATCATTATTGAATGAGAGTACAAATTAGTTGATTTATCTTTATTGTAGTTTTTGCAAATATAATTTCATACACAACAATGCACTTTTTTAACTGGGGCGAAGATGCTTTGTACACATCATTTTTTTTCCTTTGTTGGAAAGATATATTATTATTTTATTTATCACATAGATTTCACGAGAAATGTGTCGGTAAAACCCTCCCCGAAACAATAGTCTGGTTACGGCCCTGGTAGCCATGACCTTGACCATTGTTTATTCCTCTTCCTCCGTTTAATAATGGCACCAACAATTAAAGCTGCAATAGCTGCATTGTGTCTTTTTTTTTTTAAATTCATCCATAAATGCCGAAAACGAGCTTCGATCACGCGGTGCAAATATCTGGCTATCTCGTAGAAAAACTATGAACGTTCTGACGCACGCAGAAGGATAAAGATCAGAAAATAGAGCCCTCTCCCAAGAGAAACGCGAGCAACCGTATGAGCAACCGTTAGCAACCCTATAGGCAATCTCCTGTCGGAGAATTTCCGCTTACGGTTGCCGATACAGATACGATTGCTTTTAATTTTCTCTCGTGTGATATGGCCATAACATTAGCTAAAGGTATTTAGGTGGTGCTGACGTCAAAAATTAAAAATGGCGTTTATGAAAGAAAAATGTTTCCAAGGGTGTCTTGAGAGGTTGTCAACAATGTCATCAGGCCCGTAATTTAGGGGGGGGGGGCAGGGGGAGGGGTCAATTCCCCCCCCTGAATTTGGAAAATCAATGTATTGGCATATAAGTGGGCGTGGTTTTTGCACTTTTTGGCAAATTTTACATTGTGTATGCACCCTTTGCCCCCCCCCCCTGGAAAAATTCGAAATGACGTCCCTGAATTTCATAAACTTTGGTTTTTTGCACGTATTTACAATCATAATATAAGCGCTTATATCCATATAAAGATAGTTATGAACAAAACCTGAGTCCCAAGAAAATTAAGTTTTGTTCCGCTAGTGCTTGACCCAAATTTAAAAATCGTCTAAATATTTCTAGAATTACGAAAAATGCAAACACAGAAGTGTTTTAAAGCTGTAAAAAAGAAGAACTTTTTTCACTTTTGACAGCACATGTAAAAGTATCTGAAGTTTCATTTATTTTTTTTGATGTATGGGTCATTTTCACCATATGCTTACATTTCAGAATTTTTAAGTAATTTTTTTAACTTGCTATTTTCTTTTAGAATCACTAACAGGTGTTTTGTCACATATTTTAGGTGCGTGAAAAAGTAATTGGTTGTACACTTTGATGCATAATTAAGTATTCAAATTCTGTTGAAAAACTTTAAGTTGCAAGGAAAATTCTCGTCGGTTAACATGCAAAATCGATATGAAATCTCACTTTTAAACTATATCATAGCGCCTAAAACCAACTTCATTTGAAATTATTTGTGTCCCTGAAGCTTAAAACGATGTTTGTGGTCATTAAAGTATTGATCAAAAACTGTATGGTAACGAACTTGACATTTGGTAACGGATTTGACCAGTAACGGAATTGACATTTCAACCAAAATGTCAAATTATGGCTAGGTTTTCGAATTTAAAAATTGAGCAACAATATGCATTTTTTAGAGTTGTATAATAAACAATATTTCGGGGTAAAAGTTGAGAAAAAGTAAAAATTAATATTAAAATCTTTGGCAACAGATTTGACAAAGAATAAAAATACGCACCTGGAAGAAATCTTATGCGAAACGCCACAGCAATACTTCTCGACTCAAGAAAACAAAATGGTACGAAATAGTTACGTCACTAGTTTGTTAAGTTAATTGAATACGTGTTACCATCTTTTGACTGAAATAAATACCTTTTTTAGCTCAAATAATCTTAGGGTAACGGACTTGACAAGAACTGCCGGACAAAATATATTCATACATTTCTTAATGAAAAAAAGTTACTATTGGGCAATTCCATCGTTACAGACGTAACAATCGCAGACTTTGAACACAAATAATTCTGGTTTGGGCTGATGAAAGTCTTAAATTTTTTTTCCTGTAGTGTAACTTGATGATGTTTATGCTACATTAAATTTACGTGCAGATTGCTTAATTACAAAAAAATACAGAAATTAAAAACTGCCTGTTACAGACGTAATTCGCAAAACAGCAAAAACTCGACTATGTCATACAACTTACAATATTCCTCTGAATTATATGGAAATTTTAAACTTTTTTTTTAATACGTGTTCTAGAGACTTCAAGCTTTCTAAAACTATAAAGATTGTGTGGATTTTGAGTGCCGAATTTGTGAAAAAAATTCATAAACTTGTTACGGACGAAACAAAGTGGTGTTACAGACGTAACATCTCTGATTTGAAAGCAGAAAACAGTATTGTAAAGCAGGAATAAACAAAGATTTTTGTGCTAAAACAATACAGTAGCATTAATTAACACCTTTTTTGAATATTTTAGGTTATACTGTAACAGTTTTAGAAAATTTGGGTAAGTCTAGGGGAGTTGAGAGCATATGCCGATATGTCAATGTGTAACAATAAATTAATGCATCTTAAGACAATTATTTCCAAGAAAGATTGACACAAGAAAAGTTTAGAAGGCCTTCACACAAATTTATTTATTTGTATTCTTAAAATTAATGCATAATGGGGCTGCTACATAAAAAAATCGGGAAAAGTAAATTCCTCCCTGGAATCAGTGATTGGTCTTAGGAGAACTTAAAAATTTGAAAATGTTGGATCATATGGCAGAATACTAGTACCAAACTAAAATTTAACCTTCTTGGTGACAGCTGGTCAATTTTGATAATTTTTTTTTTTTTTTTGAATGAAAAAATGTGTCCTTTTTCGTCCGACGTTCTCGAAATTCGAACGGCATTTTCGTATTATGTTCGAAAACAATGCATTTCGCGGGCTTTTGGCAAATTCGCGATGTTAGCCCACCGTTCTTCCAATTTTGGCGTCAGCTTTAAAACATTTTACTGGGGCATATAAATAATTTTAACTTTTTCTGCAATGGAGTTTGCACACTGAAAAAAGGAAAGAGCGTCGTTGACAAATGCTGTTCTAGATCTTATACTCTCTGCCAAACCTGGTGCTTGACCATACCCCAAACTCCATCCACAGCTCCCTTTCCATGCGACGTAGCAAAAAAATGCCATTTGAGGTATAAATTATTATCAGTTATACCATATGTGTATTTTATTAATCTTAAGAAATAAATTTCAATTACATGCCGACGTAATTAAAAATTTCAAAATCAGAATACCAGAAACTTTAGTACTCGTACCATATTATGCTATATGCATGAATTGCTCATCCTGTGCTTTTTACCTATTTAATTGGAAATTTACTTTTGCTACGGACGCAACATAGAGCCATTTTTTATATCCGAAATGTTACGTCTGTAACAGCATTAATTTAAAAACTAAATCAGTTGCAATATTTTTAACTATGGTGGGCAATTACTCTAAGAATTTGCCAAAAGGACCATTAAGGGTTTTTTTTAATTTTGATTTTTTAGGACGTAATGACAACTTTTGCTTCTTTTCTGTTACAGACGTAACATCAAACTTCTTTTTTTCAAACTTCAACTACACCATTTAGATCAATTCAAAAGAAATCAATGAATGCATATTATTATAGTACCGTCTTAGTAGTTAAAATTGTGCTACAAGTAGTTATTTTTGTTTTTATTTTTCGATGAGAAATATGCATTTGAAAATGTGTTCTTTTTTCTGATTTTTACAAGTTCGTGAATATTGTACTTCCAACTAAGAAAACAAGTATTATTCTAACTCTCACCAAAAAACCAATGCAGGATTCTTAAAATATACATCTTAAGCTTTAAAATGATGTATAACATAGCAACATAACTTCAATATGAATTTTCGACCAATTGGTTTCACTTTTCATGGAATGGCCCTATTGTCAATATTTATTATGAATATCATATACTAATAGTCAATATATAAAACTAATTTGTTGCATATACTTTTTTATACAATTAAGTACAAAAAAAAGTAGTTGAACTTGTGAAAGTTGGAAATGGACAAGCGTTTTCGCCTTGATTCTCATTTTTGAAAACTTATATAAAAATAAACAAATACATTTCAATAATTTTTTGAGTGATAGAATTTTTTTTTTTGGTGTTTCCTGCAGAAAATAACTGTTCGCATTGAATTTAAAATATAAGTTACGCTTTAAAATCGTCTTTTTAACCTCCGGACAGCAAATGTAAGCAAATTTTGAAAATGACCCGTATCATTTATTTATTTAAATCAGTGCAAGACTTCACAAATGCCCTCTAATTTTCAATCTTTCATAGGCTCTGTTCCTGCATCGTAATGTTAAATCCTAAATCTTGTTATTTGCACAGAATTATTGTAATAAAATATATTTTACTAATGCATTTTTAAAGTTTATTTTCCACGAGTGTTAGCATATAAGAAAAGAAACGAGATAAAAAATGAACAAAACTGATGAAGAATTTTGAGATATCTTTTCAAGCACGCCATCGAATACATGAATATTCAAGGTGACGAGTTTCTAAAAAGTTATTTACACAGAAAATCGAAATTTCTTTCAAACAAATTCTCGTCTGTTTCTTCAGTGAAAATACTTCAGATACCCATTTATTTTAAAATCTGTATTGCAAGGTATTCTCGTACTTCGATGCAACATGTTGATAAAAATGATTTATTTCAATCCATACACTTTTTTCTTGTCCGCATCGGTACTACGAAGAACATAAATCATCTTCAGAATTCTCTGAGCCTGAAATAAATATTACGATAAAAATGTCTTGTGAGGTTTATAAAAAAAAAGGACGAAATAAAAAGTAATCATGCCGGGTATGGATTTCGGAAACCCTTTGATCATTTTAAAAAGGTGTTTGAAGGGTGTCTTCCTGTAGTGTAATCAGCGTTCTTTTAGAAAAGTAATCAGCTAGATTTTGTTTCCTGGCGAATGATTTCTTACAAGTCACAAATGTATAATTCAATCAAATTGCTTCCAAAAATAGTTACAAGACAACACTTAGACCGTGTAAATGGTGTTTCTGATTCTTTGGGTAAATCTTTTTTGATATTATGTATCTGCAATTTTAAACTGTATTGTTTTTTTTTTTCCGAATGATGTTGCCATTTTTTTGCGGTATTACCGTAAAACGGGGTGAATCGGTACACTTTTCAGTTTTAATCGTAAAAAAAAGCAGTTTAAAAGCTTTTTTTTTTTTTTTTTTAATTTGATTTCTTGGGTAAAAACCTCGGTCTTGCTTTGCTTTTGATATTCCAAGCAAATAAAAAAAATGTTGAACCGTAATTATTTAATATATTATGATTAAAAAATGTTCCGATTCACCACTACAATAGGGGTCAATCGGAACACATTTTTTTTTTTTTTTTTGAATCCAACCTGTAATTAATATTACAGATATTAGTAATATTGATGGGGGACTATAAGATCAGATAGTTACTGTCAAATAAAAGTTTATTTTTCATAGTAGTAAATGCACGATTTGTCAAAAAATTTGAAAATTATTTCAAACTTATGAAAAATTAAAGTTAATTTTAAGAAAATACATTTGAATTGAAAAACAAAGATTTAATATAGATTGAAGTTACTCATGCCATCCACAAAAATATGATCTTATTCTTAAAACGACCAGTTGTGGATTGGCTCAAGGTTTTTCATGAAATCTTCCAGAATGAATTCTGACTTTCTTTAGTTTCACAATACCTCTGCGTTTGGAAGATGGTCCTGTAAGATTTTCACATGTATTCATCGTTGTCTATGTGTACTGGAGTTTTGTTTCATAGAGTCTGTATGACCTTTCCTCCATGTGTATTTTAAGTGAAAAAAAGTCTTCTGGACCAAGAATATTTTTAAATCTGGAACTTTCTGTTATTTTAAGATCAAGTTGCTCACCAAAAGGGTTAAACAATAATAAATCTTTGTCCGTGTCTTGACTAGAAAAATTGAGGTTAGAATCTTTATTTTTCAGACAGTTTCCTTTGAATAAGTTTAAATTCGAACAACAAATCGAAGTGTTTCGATTCACCCCGCAAATCCTTATCCTATGGCATTATGAACAATTTTTAACTTTTATGACACAAATAAAAATTGTTCTAATGTAGTACTCTGTTCTAATGTAGTACTCTGTTGCATAGATATATGCAAAATTCGAATACACCATTCTTAGGTTTGAAATATAAAGAGGTCTGTACTGGCATCCAAAGTTTTGCAGACCCTGAAAACTTGATGTTTTTTAGCGTTCCGCTTACAGCCTTGCTCCAAGTCAGCAGTGTTGCCAGAATAACAAAAATATTGTTTTTCTACTTCTTGTGATATTGCATTTCTAAAAAAATCGCTGCCAAACATACGAAACGGTATATTTATGAAGCAGTTCTTTGTATGACCAGGAAGTTTTGTTCCGAATCACCTTGCTGTTCCGATACACTCCGTTTTACGATACTAAAAAAAAACAACCAATGGCACTCAATTAGCTCTCAAGCAACAACAGCATATGGTTTTCACGTAATTTAATGCTTAAAGGTAAAAATCAATCCACGAATCCATTTACTAGAACGATAGTGAGAAAACTTTCGCAGAATATATTTTGGTTATTTTTGCGGATATTCTGTATAGAATTAGTTATTTTTTAATCTCGATATGAACTGTTCATTGAGAAATACAGAACACCATACTATGAGAAAGTTTTACTTTTAAAAAAAAATCTAATGCTATATAGTAGTGAAGTAACGTCACCATATCTAGCAAATACAATAACACTGGTGTCTTTTTCAGTATTGATTTCATACACAGTTAAAAATTGACATTCGCATAGGAAACGCGTCGGTGAGAGGCAGATAATTTCCAGCAATCACAATGTAAAAAATGAATGCTATTTTTACAGTATAGTACAGCTAATTTTACAGTAATTTTACTGTAATGAGCTGTAAAACTGCTAATTTTACCGTAGTAAACTGTAACATTGCTAGTTTCACAGTTTATTAATGCATTTTGCAGTTTTAAACTGGATCCTCTGCTGCCAGTATTACACTGCTATTTTTACAGTATAATGCAGCTAAGTTTATAGTAATAAACTGTAGCATTGTTAATTTTACAGTAATAAACTATAAAATTGCTAGTTTTGCAGTAATAAACTGTAGCATTGTTAATTTTACAGTAATAAACTATAAAATTGCTAGTTTTGCAGTAATAAACTGTAGCATTGTTAATTTTACAGTAATAAACTATAAAATTGCTAGTTTTGCAGTAATAAACTGTAGCATTGTTAATTTTACAGTAATAAACTATATAAATTGCTAGTTTTGCAGTAATAAACTGTAGCATTGTTAATTTTACAGTAATAAACTATAAAATTGCTAGTTTTGCAGTTATAAACTGTAGCATTGTTAATTTTACAGTAATAAACTATAAAATTGCTAGTTTTGCAGTGATAAACTGTAGCATTGTTAATTTTACAGTAATAAACTATAAAATTGCTAGTTTTGCAGTAATAAACTGTAAAATAGCTAGATTTGCAGTAAATTATAGCGTTTTTACATTTTTAACCTGAAACCTCTGTAAAAGCAACAACTTATTTTTTACAGTGCACGATGACATTCTCCAAATTCGGACATCCACAGTAAACATATATATGCGCAAGCTAAATACAAATTTGACAAAAACTTTTATTTTCAGTAGAGGGGTGTCACATAGGCTAGATATATGCTATGGCATCTTCCCTTATTCCAAATATGCTGACAGTTTAATATGATACAGTGTACCGAAGCAGAACGCCCTGGAATCTAAGATTAAACATCGGTTGTTAATATTGTACAAATTGAATCGAAAATTCATCGTGCTACTCTTAATATCTAAAGATTGTTATATTTGAAGCGGTGAACAATTACTTTGTATTAAACACGAGGAGCTGTATAGTCAGCAGGAGATGAATCCTTCCATCCCAAAATCTCATTTCGAATAATAAACCTGCAGATTTAAATGAGTTATGTAATATCGTGAAAGGCATGTGTTTGGAATGTGTTATTTCGTGTTAGTGTAGCATTTATGTGCCGTTGTTTTTCTTACTAGCAACAGAGATGGGTATACAGGAATAAACTAACTTACAGATATTTTCCGTTCTTAATGAGGAATGTAAACTTACAAAATACCTAGAGATAGTAATTAACTCATTTATGCCCAGTGTCCTAAAAACGGGACGCTTGTTAGTTACTTCATACAAAAACCTATAATAGGTATATCTTTTGACTAAAGCTGTTTTTCACAAGTTACATAGTCCTTCTTCAGAAAATCAGTTAGAGCCACTATTTGGACATCAGAGTTAATTTATTGACAGCTATTTTCAGACAAGTCAGTCAAGCAACGATCCAGCGTGGGTAGCCAGAGAATGTTTTTTTTTTTTTTTTTTTTTTTGCGAACTTATTTTTCCATAAAATCAAACTATTTTAAAATGATTTGCTTAAAATTGATTAGATGCCTTCGATAATGTTACTTTGCAAAAGTAAAGTCAAGTAAGGTCGTATTTTACTAAGATATCTGCAAAATATCCCATAAATAGGACGTTTAATAACTTAATAAATATAGCAACGGAGAACTTTTTTAAGCCGAAAATGTATATAAACCATTCCAAGTAAGAGTTTTAAGTAGATAAAAATTGAAAAAAATTGTTAAAAAAAACTTGAGCATAAAAGGGTTAAGTACTTGTATGGCTTTTCTTTTAATTTCATAACTATCTTCATACTTCGAAAATATATTGCGCCCATTAAACAACTATCGGGATTTGAAGCGACATTTTAAATGCAATAATAAATTTTAAGTTACTATTCTACGCATTAACGCCTTAAAGTAACAGTGAGGCATCCAAGCCTGAAAACAATAGTAAGATATCATCATTAAATAAGAAAGCAAAAAATATTTCCTCAGACAATATTTTAATATCACTTTTCTCCATGGTATGGAGCAACATGTATCATTTCAAGGTATTATCACCACAGCGCATCAGTAAGACATTTTAGCCGAAAATCAACTGTTAGGTATCCTCTTTAAATAAATAGGCAGGCAATATTTCTCTAGGAAAATACAATATGATCAATATACATCACTTTTCTTCATAGTTTTGTCGTTACACAGCAGCAGTAAGACATATAAGTCTGAAAATCCAGTAAGATATCATTAAATAAACAAACAGAAAATACTTCAAAAAAGTATTCTGTCACTTAGCTCCATGGTATGGGGCAATATACAACAAGTTTCTCCATGGTAGTGTGGCTTCAGAGAAACAGTAAGGCATCTAAGCCAGAAAATAACAATAAGATATCATCAATAAATAAACAAGCACAAAATATCTCAGAAAATTATTCTTAATATTACTTTTCTCCATGTTATTGTAGTCTTAGAACAATAACGAGACATCTAAGTAAGATATCATCTTTAAGTAAACAAGTAGAAAAAATTTCCTCAGAAAAATATTCTAAATGTCACTTTTCTCTACAGTATAAAGCATCATATATCACTTTTCCTCATAGTATTGTAGCATTAGAGAAACAGTAAGGCATCTAAGTCTGAATGCAATAGTAAGATATCACCAATAAATAAATAAGCAGAAAATATGTCTAACTATATTCTAAATATCCCTTTTTGTCATGGTATAGGGCAATAAATATCGCTCTTCTCCAAAACATTGTGGCCTCAGGGCAACAATAAGCCATCTAAGTCAAAAAAACAACAGTAAGATATTAAATAAACCAGCAGAAAATATTTCATTAGAAAAATATTCCAAATATCACTGTTCTCCATAGTATGGGGCAAAGTGAAAATTTTCCACTTTTATTTGAAGGTAAAAAGTTAGTGCGAACAATTAAAAATAATGTATTAATTCAAATTATCTTATAAAATACGTTGTTTTCTCCTTATGTAAGTCCCACTGTAAGTTTCAAATCAAACATCCAATTAGAGCATTTTGAAAAGCTGAAAATGTTCCTAACTGTTTCACTTTTCCCCATATTCCGCTTCTATGTCTAATATCTTACAAACATCAGATAAATACTTGCAAGCTTCTTATAACCTGCTTGTCTTGAGGTTATTATGATGGATGGAAGCTAAATTTTAACCTCGACACTTTGTTGAGTTCATGGCCTTCTGAGACATTAGGTGCAACATGACAAGACAGCGAGGGAAAAAAGGGGAGCCAGTATATATACTTTTTTGCTAGTCTCTATTTTTCTACGAGAGGTAATCAATGAAACATGGCTTTTTTGATACCTTACTTTGAGAGCAAAAAAGTGACAAAAGTGACAAAATAAATGAATGAAGAGCGATTACGTGCCAGATAAGGGGTCTTTAACCACCATCATATTGTGACAAATGGTTTTAAATAATGTATTAAATAAGATTGAATATGCAGTGAGTAAATGTACTTGGCACAAGGATTTTCTTTTTGCTGAAATAAGAGCGGATTCAGAAGTTGCTCAAGGGTGGAGCGGTGGACTTTTATTACTTGCTTCTTACTATGTATACTGGTTTGTAAATATTGATTACATAAGTTTTGGACTTCAATTGCGAAACATTTCGGAGTAAAAGCCCAAATTTCAAACTTTGAACATCATTATAACTCGTCTAAAATTAAGTTTTTTGAACTTCAATATATTGAAAATTTACATCTGGAGAGTCCCTCAAGGGAGGGGCGATCGCCCCAGTCGCCCCTCCCTTGTATTCGCCCCTGGGCTGAAATATATTAATGATCTTTGCAGCATCGTCTGAAGAAGGAATCATGGCAACATTCGTCTCAAAATTTAGTTAAAATTACACCAATGAAATATGTTTCAAACGAACGAACAATTTGCAGACCCACTGCCCTCCCCGAGACCAGCACCCATTCCTTCATGTGGCACCACTATCGGCAGAATGCCATTACCAAGAAAATGTTTACGCCCATTTTCCCTACTAGATGGAGGCACCTGGACTCTGTTTGATGCGAAACTGCACTAGGAATTTATTTTGCCTCGAGATACTCCATGTTAAACAAGTACTCGAGAGATTTTTTATGTGTCATGCGATATGGCCGCTGTCATTTTTTCCCCTGCATCTTGAAAATCCACCGACTGGAGACAGGTTTGATCGCACACCTTTGAGTGTGAGAGGCCAGCGTCTTAACCACTACACCACTCTGTCGGCACCAGTGAAATGGTATTTTTCATGTTAATAATTTTCTGCATTGACTTATTTTCTCTGATTGCCCTTGACGTAGTATTCTAAATGGCTGTTGCTGATATTATAGAAAAAAAATCCACTTCCATGTGAGCTTTGTTTAAGTGAAGATCACTGAAAATGTAGAAAGAAATTCAAACGTATTTTATCAACGGCATATAGCATGGAATTAAATGAAAAATGTATGAAGATCTTAGTGCAAGACGGTGACAGCACCACTTTTTGCCAGTTTTTTTTTTTTTTTTTTTCAGTGACCTACAAGGGCGAGACACCTCTAAGGCATAACACACCACCAGCTACCTCATATCATCGAGACTCTGTAGCTTCGTTCTTATTTGAGCTTATTAGTCCGGAACAGTGGTCGGAAGTAGCGCGCTACAAGTAGCGAAACTACTGTAGTAGCTACATTTTTTAGTAGTTTGTAGTGTAGCGCACTACTTTTTAAAAAAAGTAGTGTAGTGAGTAGCGCGATACAAAAATGTTGTAGTTTGTAGCGATTTCATAAAACTACTTTCTAATGGAGCAAAAAAAAAAAAAAAAAAAAAAAAAAAAAAAAAAAAAAAAAACAGAAAAAAAAAAGATTCAATCGCGTCTGACTGGCGCATATCGTACACGATTTCCTTTGCGAAAGCAGTGAGAAAAATGAATCATACAAATTCGAGCTGACCTCAGGCATATCATTTTGACGCCATAAGTTCTATATGTTAGACGGCATTGGTTTCTTTGGCGTCAACATTTTCATATTCCGCCAATATCTGCATTGAATATAGTGTATGGCTGAGGAAAGAAAATTTATGAATGAGCGATAACTGAGTGTTAGTGTTTTATAGCAACCGAGAATGTCATGTAAATGAATGCTTTAGCGCTCAATGCTCAATTGGATTATTGTTCCAATGTCCACCAAACATGGCAGCAATTTTAATAGAAGAGGATACAAATTTGATAGAAGATGACAACATCGAGCTGCCCTGGCCGGCGTATAATAAATACTTCACAGTTATTGAAATGATTTTCGTGCAAACTTTGCACTTTGAACAAAAAACTTTCTGTTTCTAAGTCATCCGCATACAATTTAAAACTGCATATTGAAGTAAGTTAAGCATTTTTAGTTATGTTTCACACTTCAGATAGCTTATTTATTAATATTTCATAATGAATACTAGTACCGTTTAGTATGTTTTTCATATTTCTTTAGTTTTGCTTCTTTAGTGACGGAGTATTGAAAAATATTAAAATAATAAAAATCAATTATTAGATATTTTTGACATCATTTGACACAATTGGAGAAACGTTTTCATTTCATTTTATCGGTGGCGTATTAATAGGGATGGTGTTCAGACCGAGACCCAACTCCCCAAGGGCGTAGCCAGGACTCACGTTAGGGGGGTGCAAGCAGTGGCACCCCAATAGGAGGTCACTGTGACCTCCCAAAAAGTTCTTATCCGATACAAATTGGCTGATGAAATTTGAAAACAGTGAGACAGTATTGCAAGGCTGAACTTCATTTTATTTTATTTTTTTTCTTCAATTAATTAATTTATTCATTTTTGTGATGCCTCACGTCTCTTTTGGTAGACATAAATAAGAATGCATTTTTTTAATCATTCAGTAAAGTTCTGAGTTTCATTCGGTAAATTAAAAATTTTCTCCTCAAAAACAGGCAAGCTTACTTATAATATTTCACCCTAAAATTTTTATTCTTCGCATACTCAGATTAAAAAAGTTGTTTTCATGCTAAAAGACAAATTTGGGTTTGGTACAAGGATCCGTGTTAGGTAAAGAATGAAGCTGATTTTCTGAAGTGGCGCCAAGGACTTAAAATTTATTGGTGGGAGAGGAGGCGAAGGGGGGGGGGAGACTCTCAATGACCGAATGAAATTCCAAATTTCACCGAGTAATAAAATACGAACTTATTTGTCTGCATCAGCATGTTACAATGAAAAGCAGGAAAGGGGACAAAATCGTTTGTCAAAAAAATAAATAAAATGGGAGGTCACAGTGACCTCCCATTGACTCTGATCTAGGGGGTGCAGCTGTACCCCCCTAGCTACGCCCTTGCCAACCCCCTTGAAACTCAAAATTAAATTCCTACAATGAAAATTCAATTTTTTTTCTCATATGTTTTTGAAAAGTAGCGAAGTAGCGACTACTTTTCAAAAGTAGTGTAGCGCGCTACATTAAAAAAAAAGTAGTTGTAGCTGTAGTTAACTACATTTATAAGAAAGTAGTTGTAGTTGTAGTTCGCTACAAAAAATATGTAGTTTTTCCAACCACTGGTCCGGAATAGATAGTAAACCAGATGTGGAGGCTGAAAACATCTTAGACAAGATTAGAGAGCCAAACCAACTGTCGTCTAATATAGAGTTAGCACACCTTACACTAAAAAATTAATGTTGTTTTTACAGTATAATACAGCTAATTTTGTAGTAATAAACTGTAAAAATTGCTAATTTTACAGTATTAATCTGTAAAATTGTTAGTTTAGTTTATAACCGTGCATTTTACAGTTTTTGATTGAAATCTCCACTGCCAGTATTGTATTGATGTTTTTACAGAAAAACTACAGTTAAATTTTACGGCAATAAACTGTAAAATTGTAAACTTTACAATAAGAAACTAAAATTGCTAGTTTTAGTTTCTTACTGTGCATTTTACAGTTACAAATTAGAACTTTGGCTGCCAGTATTATACTGTAAAAACAACATGTCTTTTTTTGCAGTGCAGTATGGAATTCAACAAAAAAAATATATGAAGACCTTAGTGCAAGACGGCGATAGCACCACCTTTTGCCGGTTTTGTGTTTTTAATGTGAAATAATAGAGAAAATACTTTTCCTACAAGGGCGATACACCTCTACGGCAGAACTACAAATAACACACCGCCAGTTAGGTCATACCATACAGAGACGGTAGCTTCCTTCTTATTTGAACTTATTAGTCCGGAGTAGATTGTAAACAAGATGAAGGCAGAAAACATCTTATATAAGATAAGAGAGCCAAACCAACTGGGGCAGCTAATGTAGAATTAGCACACCTTAGGATCTGCAACTTACTGCTTAATTCCCAAGCTTTACTTTTAATTTAAGTACCATTACTGCCGTCTTGCACCAGTGTGGTAATTTTGCATTAGCTACCAGTTGAAATTTACTGTTATGTGCAATGGTGTTCAACAAAGAGACGATTAACAACGAAACATATTAACGAATTATCGTAACAGCGAAATAGGAATGTACCGGCAAATTAGTGCTGAAGAGCTACTACAACTGCTAAAACAAAACAAACTACATTTCAACGACGACAAAATATATCATGGCTAACAGTGCTCTTTAAAAAAGGTCTTAGGTAACCCTTTGGTGGTATTGGCGGGCTTGGCAAAATGATTCGCTATTTATCGCTCTGGGGCGCAAATATCAGTTGGTTAAGCTCTCTTAGCTTCTATTCGATGTTTTTTGCCACTATGCATACTAACAAAAGCAGACGCATTTACTCAAGAACATCATTAAAGTTCATCAAAGCGACATCAATACTGATTTTTATTTCTGATTGTTTATTTTTTACATGCTTTAATTTTCTTCCACCCGTCTGCTTTCATGATCAAGGGATTCTGTCCTCCAATCCTCCATAGAGCTTTTCCAAGACTACAGAAGAAGAAAAAATCCCTTCCAAAGCAACTTCGATGCTTGCTTAACAAAGAAGTTTCTTATAGGTTCATTTGAATTCTGCGGATAAGCAACTTTGTCTCGCGGCCGCGATTGAATATCGACGGCACACCGCATACGTTGAATACAAATTATCCCCTTTCATCTTTTCATAACATTAAGCGCGGGAATCTCAATACAAATTACCACTTAGATGAATTTCTCGAGAGGATTACACTTCAGGTATTGAAGGGTAGAAAAACTGCACGTGACGCAATAAGGCTCCTTTTCAATCACTGAAATCGTCTAAGGGAAAAATTAACTTTTTTTAATGTAAGAAGTAAATTATTCTAAGGGTTTGCGACCTTTAAGGATGTGAGCTCCCTTCGAGCATATATGCAAGTTAACCCCCCCCCTCCTCCCTCTCTCTACACACTATACGAGGATAGCTAAAAGTTGTTATTGACAAAGCATATAGATAATTTCGAACTCAAGATTTCTGTACCTCAGAACCAGAACGACGTAAGTCCAAAAATGGCGATTTTCACTTTTTTGCTTCATTGTATGTAGAATCTTATTCCACATCGACCCATTAAAACATTATTCTATAAAACAAATTCCTTCACAATTATTTAGCAACGTGAAAAGACAGCGAGGCCCATCCTTTGCATATATCCGACATTCGTTTTCGCCCTGTACTGAAAAATGACGGAAATGGATTTACGTTAGTCTGTTTCTGAGGTACAGATTTAATGACTTCAGTTTGTATATGTTATTACCAGAACATATAAAATCGAAGAATCAAACACTAAGTACGTATAAATTATTGTAAGGTATCTACGTAAGATTGGCATGCAACGAATTAATTTATACATAAGAACATTTTGATTCAAAACTTTTGGAATATTTTAATTCAAAAAATGTGTTCCAGTTACACGAATGCGAAAATATATGTGTTCCAAATGTACTCCGTTAAAAAAGAAAGTGCACTGCAGCGTGCTCCAAATGTATCCTGTTAAAACAACTTGTCGAACTTACAAAAAAATTGAAGACTATTTAAGGGACCAGATGGGGCAAGCGCATTTGAGAACCGATTAGAGACACATTTTAGAACATCTTGATAGTTCATTTATGTACCCCTGTAAAATCATCGTTTTTTTCTTAGCAACATAGTTTTAACAGCTTTTTTACCCGTGGATATAATCTCCCAGTAATAATATTAGTAGATATTTTATTACAATACATCGCTGCTGATTAATGTTGTCTTTATAAAAGACGACTAAAGTTAAACTGCGAAGAGATGGCTGGTCGACTGGAAACGGGAACGGACCACTTCATTTGAAAATGGGTTAGATTAACAAAAACGCACGAATTTACTGCTTACGCGTTCTCGCAGATCCGACCTATTTCAAAGTGAAGTGTTCCATTTCCGCTTCCAGTTGACCCACCATCTCTTCGCAGTTTAACCATATCACCGGTTAAGACTAGAAATTAGACTCTTAGAGGTGCTACGCATAAGCCTTCTGTATAAAGGAGCTGACTTATGCGACATTTTGGTTTCGAAAATGTAAACGTGGTAACGCTGTTATGTGTACAAAAATCACGTTAAGGAAAACTTATGACTAAGCTTCAGATGCCATGCTTGATTGATGTTAGACCATTTCAGTAAATATGCTATTATAACATTTAAAGAATGGGTTATCTTGCTAGATTTGGTCAAAGTGGCCTTTTACTTAAATTTTCAGCAGTTATTTTTTACGGCGTAGCAACCTGTAACATTGTTTTTTAAAAGTGTTCAAACATGGCTTGGTACTAAAATGCCGAAGAGGTCAGCCTGTCCTCTGAAAGAGTTCCAAATACGCGAAATTAATAGCAAAAGCTAGTAAATTTCGTGACTTACTAGGGAGCGTCGGAAAGTACGTTTCCCTTGAACTGTGGTAAGAGTTGAATATGAAAGCAATGCCTCTCTGATGCTAAATTCCTATCGCTTTCTGGTGTCTCCCATATCATCTAGAAACAATTTAGATGTATTTAAATTTTATATGTGTTCCGATTCGCGAAGTTCATCTTAACTCATCAATGCCTGACATTTTTTTTCCAAAGATATTTTGTATACTGGTTACAAACAGTGTCTAATGGACAGGAAAAATAATAAAAAAAATATTATGTAAAAAATAAATTTTTTATTAAGGAAAGAAAAATCGTCCCTTAAAAGTTACGATAGACCCCAAAGGGTACATACTTTTTTACTCAGATTTTTTTCTGCCTACGATATAATATTTAAAAAGACATTTTATAAAAAGAAATAAAATCAGCAATGAACATAAACTGGGAGTCTGGGAATAACTTTGAAAACTTAGCTTTTTTACTTGAGATTGTTAACGCTGTCATTTTTGATAAAGATCATATTATAACTGCTACAGAACACACTTTACAATGGTTATGTGCTGCAATCTGTTAATAACGAATTGAAACAATACCAAGGTACTCATTGAACACTATTATTTGGTTGAAATGTTCATTTTGGGGAAATTCAGACCCGTTTTTGAACCGTCCCTAAAAAGGGACGCTGGGCATTATTGGGTTAACATGAAGTCGACGACCAGGGTCGGATTTTTTTTTTTAATTGGCATAGCGCAAATATTTATGTTTTTTTTTTTTTTTTGTATTATCTTATTTTTAAATGTTTCGTTTCAACTTAAAATCTTTAAAACAATATCAGAAAACGGGAAACAATGAGCTATTAAACAACAGAAAGCAGATGAAAAGAAATTTTTGTTACCCTAGCTGAAGCAAAGGATTCATGTTTTTAATTAAGAAATTTTTAGCAACCCTAACTAAAATAATACGTTTACACCATAACATGTGCCTTTTCATTGAAAATACGCGCATTGCATAATCATTTCTGCTTACAACAGAAGCCAAGTTACTCTTCTCTTTGTGAGTATTTAAAAGGGTTGAAACACAGTACTACGTGTCTTACATGCAAAATTAAGCCGCTTTCCTTTGGTGTTTCCTAAGAGACCTGCATTTGAAATTATGTGTCTCTAATTCAAAACGCATCACTAGAATACTGGGTAGCTCGCTCAGTTCTAAAATGGATTTTGAATTGTTTGAATTATGAGCAGTGTAGGAATTAAACATTCAACAATGTTTAATTCAAATCTGCATTTAGTATTACTCACTACAAATATATTGTTACGAGTCCGTCAGATCTTAAAAATTTCTTAAATGACGACTGAAATCTTGATAAAAACACAATAAATTAATTTGTACACATATATATAGTGATTTAAATTGCAGCAGGAAACAATTGCTAACCATCCAACAATTAGGCAATTATCAATAATCACAGTTCACTCAACTGTAAACCACGTAACTAAAATCTGAAGATGTAAAGCAGAAAAAGCATAAACATTACACATTCGAAAAGCAAATTATACAAGCACAAAGAATTTTTAGCAAAAATGCAGATCAGACTAGCCGAAGCTAAGAACGATTCTATTCAGAGTTAAAATCCATCGCGAGCGTGCGGTTATAGTCTTAAGTACGTTTCCACAACTTACAAGTGAATTCTCGTTTACGAATTTTCTTTTAGGGAAAGATACAAATTGAGATGTTACAAGGGTTTCCTGCATAAATTATAAAAAGGTAAGACTACAGCAAAACACCGATAACACTGTTCGACAAAAAAAAACCTTGAAAATGCTTCTGGCATTTTGAAGGCTGATTCTTATGTAAAATGACCCCCTGAATCCGAATATGACCCCCATTTTCCCCCATCACGTACCAATTTTTTTTTAAACGCCCCCCTTTTTTTTTTCATTTTTCCTTAGTTTCAGAGCTATTATATTTTTTTGGAGGGGAAAGGAGCCTTATATTCACCCCTAAATTTTTTTGGAGGTCAAGAGAGACTCAAAGTTTAAAATCATGAGCACCGAGAAAAAATCGGGGAACTTGGGGGGGGGCGTAGCCCCCCAAAATATTTGAAAAATCACCAAAAACGATCTTTTTATTCTAGTTTCTTTAAAAACACCTTTAAAACATTTTTTTCGGTGCAGAACCAGAGTATAGAATCCGCTCCTATGGCTCCTGGGTCAGAAAAAATTTTCACGCTGTAATTTTTTTTTTTTTTAAATAAAATAATGCTCTAAAAATCGCACTTTGCACTCGAGTTTTAAAGCAGGTCTTCAGCCAAAAAAAAACAAAATTGTGGCTGATTCTTATGTCAAATGACTCCCTATTTCCAAATATGACCTCAGTTTCTCCCCTCCACCTCCTCTTTCCAGAGCGCCCCCCCCCCCAATTCAGAGTCATTTTACTAATTCGGAGGGGAAAAGTACATTACGTAACCCGTTAACATAATTCTAAAAGGCAACAGAGGTTCAAAGTTCAAAATCATGTACATGTGTGCCAAAAATATAAACTAGGACAATATACCCCCCCCCCCCAAAAAAAAAGAAAATCTTCTTTTCCTGTTTTTCTAAGAGACGTTTCAAACCTTTTTTTTTTTTTTTTGTGAAAAATCAGAGTATTCGATTTTTTCTTTGATTAATGTGTTCGAAATTATTTCGCTTTGCAGGAAACAAATTATTTGGGAAAAATGGGTTACTTTGCAGAAGAGTCAGCCGGAACAGTGTCTTCTTGCTGCGAACCTGCGATGCGACTGATATGCAGCGAGCCACCCTTACAAGAAAAAAAAAATATTTTTTTTATTTTATCTTATAATATAATTTGTTTCCTACAAAGCGAAATAATTTCGAACACATTAATCAAAAAGAAAATCGAATACTCTGATTTTTCACAAAAAAAAAAAAAAAAAAGGTTTAAAACGTCTCTTAGAAAAACAGGAAAAGAAGTTTTTTTTTTTTTGGGGGGGGGGGGGTATATTGCCCTAGTTTATATTTTTGGCACACATGTACATGATTTTGAACTTTGAACCTCTGTTGCCTTCTAGAATTATGTTAACGGGTTACGTAATGTACTTTTCCCCTCCGAATTAGTAAAATGACTCTGAATTGGGGGGGGGGGGCGCTCTGGAAAGAGGAGGTGGAGGGGGGAAACTGAGGTCATATTTGGAAATAGGGGGTCATTTGACATAAGAATCAGCCACAATTTTGTTTTTTTTGGCTGAAGACCTGCTTTAAAACTCGAGTGCAAAGTGCGATTTTTAGAGCATTATTTTATTTAAAAAAAAAAAAATTACAGCGTGAAAATTTTTTCTGACCCAGGAGCCATAGGAGCGGATTCTATACTCTGGTTCTGCACCGAAAAAAATGTTTTAAAGGTGTTTTTAAAGAAACTAGAATAAAAAGATCGTTTTTGGTGATTTTTCAAATATTTTGGGGGGCTACGCCCCCCCCCCCCCAAGTTCCCCGATTTTTTCTCGGTGCTCATGATTTTAAACTTTGAGTCTCTCTTGACCTCCAAAAAAATTTAGGGGTGAATATAAGGCTCCTTTCCCCTCCAAAAAAATATAATAGCTCTGAAACTAAGAAAAAATGAAAAAAAAGGAGGGCGTTTTAAAAAAAATTGGTACGTGATGGGGGAAAACGGGGGTCATATTCGGATTCAGGGAGTCATTTTACATAAGAATCAGCCTTCAAAATGCCAGAAGCATTTTCAAGGTTTTTTTTTGTCGAACAGTAATTTTAAACAAAGACGAAAGGGATTAACAGCGAATTCAACAAATTAATTACAAAACAAGTATAAAAATAACCACAATTTACAAGATTTGCAACAATATTTTGTTATCTTTTAAATAACATTTCTCTTGAAATATTGTAGAATAATGCTTTGAAAACATTGTAAACGTACTATGAATGGATTGCGATCGCCCGACGTTGTTTTTTCAAAGCTTTTTTTTCAATCTAACACATTTTGTAAAAAGTAAGTAAATAGAAATTAGCCGACATAGTGGTGTGGCTGCTAGATGCAATTATCTTACACCCTTTAACCTCTTAACGGCCTTGTTGCCGGCCACCTCGTCTAGTGGTCAGTGACGTCTGACCGTGATGCGGTGGTCCCGGGTTCGAGTCCCGGCTCCCCGGGGCATGGCCGTAGTTTCTCTCTCTCCTATCATTGTCCTTTCTGTGTGTGTGAAAGTGAGTTATGAATGGATGCCTACCCTATGAACGGGTCTATATGGCATGTGTGTTGAGCTTAAATCGGTCTTCCACCTAAATGGTGCTCTTAAAAACGGTAACCGTATCTTTCCTGCCTTAAATCGAGCAAATTTCATCTACTCGGGCTCGGATACCCGAGTGGTATTAGAAACAACAACAACACCTCTTTACGTTTTTAGTTTCTATATTCTGAAACAAGAAATTAATCTCGTCAAAGATTTGATAAGACAGCTTTTAAGGGGCCAATCCACGAAAAAGACGTCATCTTGTCCCGCACGTGACGCTCATGTATTTCATTAAAAAGTAATAATTTCAAAAGGTAATCAACAAAGTTTTTTGCCTGAGAAATCGTACACTGGTTTGTGATTTCTTAATCAACAAATTTCAGTCATTACACTTTAAAGTCAATCATTTTAATAAAATATAAGAGAGTCACGTACGGGACAAGATAACGGTTTTTCCATGGAATGAACCTAAGGTGTTAAAACCTGTTTAAACACTATATACACATTTTCTCCAAGCGCTAAACTTTTGTACGATGCCTGCTGCTTATTAAAATTACATTTGTCTTGATGACAGTTGATTTTATAAAGCGGCGCATTTTATAAGCCGGCATACCGACCCATGAAGAAAAAGTTTTAAAAGTTTTAATAATCTAAAAAATAAATAAATTAGCGTATTTCTATATAGTTTTAAATGTTTCAAAACACAGTCATTTAAATATGATTAAGGGCCCTGCTCCACATTAACGTAAAGAAGAAAAATAAAGCAGAAACGTAAAATGGATTACATAGTGTTGCTATGGAAAGTATCCGGATTTTCGGTTTCTGCCTTCAGTTTCGGTCGCGTTTTCCGCTGATGTGGAGCAGGGCCCTAACAGATTTATTTGCAGACGGGTCTCTAAATATTGGCGAATTGCAATTTGATTAAAGGAAATCATTTGATTTTTTTTTTAATTTCTTGTATTTTTTTGAGACACTCTCCCACTTCTTAGTGCTACATAACTTTGAAATTTATTACGTCTGTAGCAATTTTCATTATAATTATAACTCTTTATAATATATAAGTGTTATACCCTTTTCAAAACTTGATTTTTTAAAAAGGCGAAAATGATTTTATCACAGGATAGCTTTAACAAGTTTTGATATTGGAAGGACTTGGTTCCAACAGGTTTGATTTTAAAAAGCGGCTGATTTTATAATCCAGTGATTTTATTAGTGCCGGTAACTGTAATCTGTTAATACATACACAAAAAGTCACCCGTTTTACTTTGTACAAACTTTATTTCTGATGGATTTATGTCTCCTAATAACTATTTTGCAAGAGATCGTTTCCTTTTTTGAAGAATAAATACATGAAAATTAGTAGCTTTCTTCTCAAAAGAAAATAATAATAATAATAAATATTTTGACTTTTTCAAAAATACCAACGTAATTTACAAATATTGCACGGAGAATTAATATTTTGTACTATCAGCGTTTCTCTTTTTTTCGGAATAACACCAAAGTTTTAGCAAATAGCTAACGTTTTTATTACCGTCAACATTTGCAGTTCAGCAATTTTTCTATTTAATTCCATCACATACCATTTACTGATATTTTTCTTTATACAAACATTTCCGAAGCATAATAATACCAAATGATACCAAATGATATTTTATTTTTTTCCACGGGCAAAGCCGGGCGAGTACCGCTAGTCTGCTAATAAAGCTGAAGGTGGGTCTGTCTGCCTGTCTGTCTGCCTATCTGTGACCCGCGTAGTGCCAAAACCGTTCGATCGATTTTCTTAAAATTTGCAACAAAATTAGTTCGTAGCATGCGTGGGTGCGTCTCGAAGCGTTTTTTCGGAAATTTTATTTTGTTCTTTTTCTATTCTAATTCTTAGCACATTTTTCATACAAAGTCAAAGAAATATTTCATACACATTTTCAAGTATTATGTCATTTGAAAGCTTAAAATTTTCTGCTAAAAATGATATCAATCAGGATTTTCTACGAGCATTAGAAGAGCTGTAATAATTGTTTTTAGAATCCCGGAAATTCAAGGCTTAACTAGAGCAAAGCAAGCCAAACGATTCTAAAATGGGTGGGCTTGGAAATAAAATTTGAAAATAAAGATAAACTGAATTATTTTATCACAATCGGAAATGAATTTTTCATGTTACCATGGTTACGTTCTAATACCTTTTTATTAGGTTTAATTCCGTTTTAATTACGTTTTAATACCTTGTATTATTTATTTTTTAAGTAAGAAAAGAAGACTTTCTTCTTCTTTTAAACTTTGGTAAGATTTCTGTTGGTTTCTGTGAGCAACGAAATCGTTCTTATTTTCTCTTTTGGCTTATTTTTGTGCACCTCCCCTTGGGGTTGCATTTGAATGTCCCCAAGGAGGTGTTTTACCCATTTTATTGGAGTAAATCAGTGTTATATTCAATGCAGACAAAAGTGATATGAATTGGCGCGACCACTGAGCGATATATCGTCAAGCTTTTGGTCGCCAAGTGTTTGACGGCAATTTGGTGACACATTTTGCGAAAAATGTTTTTTTTTTGGGGGGGGGGGTTCAATTTGGCGCTATTGGCGATATTTTGCAAAAAATCCACTGAATGATGATAAAATCGGCGATATTTAGGAGATTAATCATTGTAAAACATTTTTTTGCATTGTTTCGTGTCAAACTAGGGATGTAAATGTTTGAATTGTTATCTTGTTCACTCCAAGCAGTATTTTAACACTTTAGGCATCTACTAGAAATTTACGCGTAAAAGAAAGTAGTGTGCGGTCCATACTAGATTTTTATATCATACTTTGAAGAAATTGCAGTTGAATTATAACTAAAATAGAGTATTTTTGCTGCATATCAGTTATTTTACAAATGAACTTTTTTTATATACCACGGGTAAAGCCGTGCGGGTACCGCGAGTATTGAATAAAGCAAGAAGTGGATCTCTTTCGGAATGTTGTAAAAAGTAGTTTGTCGGATAAATTGGCTTTCAGTTCCGTGCTCTGATTACGATGATAGGATCCTTTGACTTTATATTTGATGCTTTACGTAATTTAACTTTTAATGAAAACATATTATACTGGAAATTTTCGGTTACTTTCTCAAATAAAACCACTGTTATGTGAGTGTTATTTTTACATTATAACACAGCTAATTTTATAGCACTAAACTGTAAAATTGCTAATTTTACAGCAATAAACTGTACAACTGCTAATAGTTTATTATCGTACATTTCGCAGTTTTAAACTGAAACCTCTGCTGCCAGTACTATACTCCTGTTTTTACAGTATAATACAGCCAAATTTTACGGCAAAAAGCTATAAAATTCCTAACTTTACGGCGATAAACTGTAAAATTGCTAGTTTTAACAGTTTATTACTGTGCATTTTACAGTTTTAAACTGGAACATCTGCTACAAGTATTATACTGTAAAAACAACAATTCATTTTTTGCAGTGTATATGTATGTTGTAAAGTATAAAAGTGCAAAAATGCAAACCCCTGGCAGCTAGTAACATACTAAAAAATGTTTGTTGTTTTTACAGTATAATATAGTTATATTTTACGGCAATAAACTGTAAAATTTCTAACTTTACTGTAAGATACTGTAAAATTGCTAGTTTTACTGTTTATTACTGTGCATTTTACAGTTTTAAACTGAACCCTCTGCTACCAGTAATTATACTGTAAAAACAGCAGTTTATTTTTTGCAGTGTGATGCATTTATGTGTTCTAGTACCTGTATTTGAAAAGCGTTTGTTTTCTTTTTTGTAGAACTAAATAAATGAAAATTAATAACTTTCTTCTCAAAAATAAAATAATAATAATAATAATAATAAAATGGTTAGACTTTTGAAAAAAAAAACCAACGAAATTTACAAATATTGCACGAAGAATTAATATTTTGCACTATCAGCGTTTCTCCTTTTTTCGAAATAACACCAAAGTTTCAGCAAATAGCTAACATTTTTATTACCCGTCAACATAGTTCAGTAATTTCTAAAGTTCAGTAATTTTTCTATTTACTCCCATCACATACCATTTACTAATATTTTTCTTTATACAAATATTTCCGAAGCATAGTTTTGCGAAACATATTGAATAAAGCAAGACGTGGATCTCCATTGGAATGTTGTAAAAAAGCTGTTTGTTAGATAAATTGGCTTTCCAGTTCCATGCGCTGATTACGATGATAGGATCCTATGATTTTCTTTTTGAAGCGTTACATAATTTACTTTTAATGAAAATATATCATACTTGTAATTTTTGGTTACTATCTCTAATAAAAGGTTTAACTAGAACAAATATTTTGGGTTTGATTTTAAGTTATATAGGGTAACTGTAAGCAATATGGCTTTACTTTGTGCGACTTTAAATTTTTAGTACACTGTAAAAAATAAATGTTGTTTTTACAGTATAATACATCTAATTTTACAGTAAGAAACTAAATTTACTAGTGTTGCAGTTATAAACTGTAAAATTGCTAATTTTGCAGTTTATTACCGTGCATTTTACAGTTTTAAACTGGAATCTCTGTTGCCAGTATTATACCGTTATTTTTGCAGTACCGTAAAGTCGGGTTACTTGGACCCACAAGGAGGTTACTTGAGCCCATAGTAAAATGATAAAATCTGGGTTTGGTACTAGCATTAGAGACTGCAGAGTACTTCTACCTAGAGGAGAAACGAGGAACTACGTGCAAGTCTTCAACTAATAAGTACCAAACCTAGATTTTATCATTTTACTGTAATGGGCTCAACCCCTTAGGGTCCAAGTAACCCGACTTTACGGTATAATACTGAGTACAAAATTTAAGTTTAAAACTGTTTAATGCACAGCACAATAAACTGTGAAACTAGCTATTTTACAGTTTATTATTTTGTAAAACTAGCAATTTTATGGTAATAAACTTTTAAAAAATTAGGAATTTTACAGTTTAGTACCATAAAAATTGCTGTATTATACTGTGGAAACAACAGGATGATACTGGGAGCAGGACGTTCCAGTTTAAAACTGTAAAATGGACAGTAATAAAATGTAAAACTAGTAATTTTACAGTTTATTACTGTAAAATTATTGTGAAATTAGCACTATTATACTATAAAGACAACGTTTTTTGTTGCAGTGTAGTGGATGAAGTTTGTGTGGGATCTATTATAACTCGGAATACTTAAAGCGTTTTCAAAATGACTCGCCGAATTAGTGAAAACAAAGCACTTATGTTCTTACCAAACATTGCTAAAAGCAATATTTCTGTTATTTAGAATTTTATACAAAACAGGAAGTTAAACAACCCTATACGCTGTAATAAAATGAAAACAAGAAACAACTAAATAACAGTTGCTACTGTCTTGTGCCAGCTTCATTTTTCCAACTGCAGCTTAATTTGGTGCCCAGTTCGACTTTTCCAACTGCACCATATTTCGGTGTGATGTCCGACTTCCACAATACGCACATGCCATTGGGATCCGTTCATAGGGTAGGCAACCGCAGCACAGCAACACATTGACGCAAAGAAAGGACAAGGACAAGGGAGAGAAAGTAGGGGAAGACCGCCTATATTGGACCCCCTAAGAACAGGAGGCCTGTGTCGCTCAATGTGAAGCGAAACAAAAATACAAAATAGGGCATCGTAAGCTAAATTTAATCAGGAACAGCCCTAGGAGTTTATATTTTCTGAAAATATGAAAGTTATTTTTTTAAAAATTATTTTATAAAAAGTTGTAAAAGTCCAATTTAGGAATATATGCGCCTATATTGAACCATGCGCTTCCTAAATTGGACCGTACCAGGAAATCATAGAATAATTTAAATTTGAACTACGCAGTTTTTTCCCAGGATTTGCAATAGAACTTGTTTTGCTTCGGCCTCTCTTAGGCAGTGTTGATAAACTCCCCGATAGCATTTCATGCTCTTAATCATGTTTTCACTTCATCTCCATGGCAAATATTGCAATAACAATGGTTTTGTACAGTTTCTTGCTTCCTCTTGTGTGACTTTTTCTGTTCTATGCTTCTTTCATATGGCGTTAGAATGATTGCTGAGATAGCCTTCCTTTTGGTTCCATTTTTTTACGCAAAGGTAATATGTAAGCCGGTTTTACAAAATCATAGTTAGAGTTGACAATCATGTTTTGATCCTCTGATTCTGCTGAACATGTACTAATTGAAGTCGTAGCTAGTTGTTGTACATGGTGTACAACTTACACCGAACATGTAGCGTGTTCACTTTGAGTTGTTTTATCTGGACTACTTACCTCTAACTCTGCTCCAGCCAAGTCAATGTCATTAAACACATGTCAATTAACAGGCCAAACTCCTGTTCTTTAGAATCACCTCACTGCATTTGCCATGGCTTTGATTGCGGTTTGACCATAAGAGCTATCAAACAGTTCTCCTCTGCGATATTGGGTAATGAATCTCATTGGATGTTCTCGCATGCATGTATCACATGCTCGATTAAAATATCTAGACAGAGACTGAATAAAGATCACATCAACGTGCATGGTGTGCTTAAAGAGAAAGCATTATTATATCGTTCTCGTTAGCCAAGTTTATTGATCAATGTTCTTTATGTAAGTGCTGTGTCTATTCATTAATAGAAAGACTATCTTTTAACATTGCTTGGCCTAACAGTTTTAATGAAATGTTGTATCAGGGTGTGGATTATCGTTTATAATCCAACCTTTTTTTCAAAGAGCATATTGCACACCGGGGGATATTTTTATGATAATATCATACATGGAACGTAATCGTTTGAAAATTAAAATGGGAAGGGGGGCTAGCAATTCCGTTGCACTTATGCAGCAAATAGCCAGAGTGTTTCCACCACGTTCACCATTCATTACTGCTCCAACCTGGTATTTACCTTTATACAGCAATATATTTTGGGGCTCTTGGACAGTGAAAAGACCAGCTTCATCTACATTGAACATTTTAGTAGCATAGAAATTGTTTCTTTTTAAAATCTTTTCGAACATATCGAAGAATTTCATATTTTTCTCTCCGTAAACCAGCACAAATTTTATTTCAGTTAATAACTATGTTTCTGAAACGGCAGCTTAATGGATGAAGAGAAAAAACAACATACATTTTAAGAAGTTGCAGCTTCTAGAAAATGTGCTTGATGAAAAAGTTTAAATGAATATCGTGAATAGGTGTTAAAGTATCTTTAAAATATTTTAACTACGCTATTAAACCATCTGAGTCACTTATTTTAGGTTACGATTAATAAAAAGTCTTGTTTAAAATCATATTCTTAAATTGGACCACCGGTCCAATATAGGAAATTTTTTTCGGTCCAATAAAGGAAAACACGCCATTTTTTATTCTTCAGCTTATTGCTCTGTCAAAAATAATCACAATCGCGCATGTTAATACATGTATGTAATCCTTATTAAACACAGATCATCATGGTATAACAGCAGTTTACCTCAGTTTACAAGATTTAGTACTATCTTACTAGATACAAGTCCGCGAAATAAGATCATACACGTTTTCAACGTAAATCATGATGTAACTCACGCTACGTAGTTCGAAGACTGGTAAAACTTCATACACATTGATTTTACTCCTAAAACTTTATATTTCTACCGTTAAAGTATAGCATAGATCTCTGTACTAGATTTTAAGCCCGAGGTCCAATTTAAGCAGTGGTCCAATATAGGCGGTCTTCCCCTACATCTATCCCCGAGCCGGGATTTGAACCCGGGACCTCGCCATCCGATTCAAACTTCTCTGACCATTAGACAAGTTGACTGGCTGTCAAACAATTAGATGAAACTATTTAAAGATAAAAATATTTTCAGCATTCCCCCCAAAAAATCATTAGTTTACACGAAAAGTGTTTGTTGTTGTTTCTTATACCGCTTGGGTATCCGAGCAGACGAAATCTACTCGATTTAAGGCAGGGTAGGTACGGCTTCCGTTTTTACGAACACCATTAAGATGAAAGACCTTTTCAGCTCAACACACATGCGATAAGGGTCCGTTTATAGGGTAGGCATTCATTCATAACACTTTCACACACACAGCAAGGACAATGACTTGAGAGAGAGAAAGTACGGCCATGCCCAAGCCGGGATTCGAACCTAGTGCCATCGAATCATGGGTAGACATCTCTGACCACTAGACAAGACGGCCGACACAGAAAAAGTCCCACTAACGTTTAAGATTGAGGAGCAAAAATAGTAGTTAAAAGTTATTTCCACAGAAAATATTTTCGCAAGTTTTGCATGTTCCTCGCTGTGATACTTTTCCCAAGTCTATACACCGATATTTCATCAAACAGAAACATCCCGAAAAGTTTTAATATAAGTAGAAACGAACTTTGCAAGCGTGATAAACCCATTTCTGCATTTATATCACATAACGAACTTAAGAAATACCAATAAATACAATAGTTAATCTCACTCTGGGATTGTTATAAAACTTAAATTTTGCACTAACGGCTTCTGAAAACGAAGGATTAAAATTCTTCTCCTGTTTACTTTCTCTTTAAAGATAATTAATGACTCCTGGTCGTATTTTATCACGCCACAACGCTCGCTAAAAGGACGTATAAATTCTCCAAATTTCACTGTAAAGAGATCCATGTTGCCCTTGATGAATATTACAAACCTTAGTAATTAGACACTTTCCTCCTTTTAGCTCAAAATTTATGAAAAGCGCTTTATATATTAGAGTCATGACTTTCTCGTTTCGAGCAAATTTTAAACTTCGTTTTCTTATGACTTTTAAAGGAATGCCATTCATAATCTTAATGCTGGTGTAAAATACTTATTCGCTTGCTTGAAATAAGTTTTCTTAATTTGGCATAGAGTTATATTTTACTTTAAAACTGATGCTCTAAAATTTTTTTAACATTAATTATGGGATATTGTAAGCATGATATTCACAACTTCATTACATTTCCACCTTGTTAACTAAGAACGCAACTCGTACTATCAGCTTTTTTGTAGCAATAAATGTCCTCTGAAAAACAATAATGAAACAAAATATTAAATAAAATAAATAAAATTATTTTATTGCTACATTTGCTATTTATAATCTACAAATTTAAGCTTGTATTTATTAACACAGAGATGTCAGATTAAAATGTCATTTCTATGTGCTGCTGCTTCGAAGAAAGTAAACAGATAAACGAATGTCGTCCCGATTTTAAAGGCGAGACGGTTGCCATTCGACACAAATGGTCCGACAACCAATATCGTTCGAATGAGAACGACACAATCGTCTTGAAATCGGGAGGTGGGAGAGCGCATAGCATAGTTTAATGCATTCTGCATGAACCAATGTTGAATGACGAATAATCGTGTACGATTTATCGCTGTCGTGCCGGTAAGTGGAAAAGCGCCCAAAGATTTCTAAGTTTTTACGGGAAAACCAAGCTATGAAAATATGTGAAATAGGTGCATCTGGGTATGGAGAAATAATAGTGAAACGAGTTAGTGGAAATTTAGTTAATCAGGTTTATTAAAAGCTTTACAAACGTTACAACAATAAAGTTCATATTCAACATTATTTACATTCCCAAAACTAGCGCTGAGAACAGGCAGGGATTAAAGCTGTGCCCCTTATCGTACCCCACAACGGACTAATTACTTTCCCCATCATTTATAACGTAATCCTTGTTAGTTAGTATCGCTAGAAACACATGGCGGAACACATGTTACTTTCTTAAAACAGTGTGCTCTGAACAAGGAAGTTCATTACATTCTCGCTTCTTGCTAAAGCTAATAAGATTAACTTATTCCCCTTTCTTATCAGTTTTAGAAAAATAAATAATATCTGGACTAAGCAGAAATGCTACCATGTGCATTTTCTTAATCAATCTGTCCTCCTCTTTTAATACCGCTTCTATTAGTTTCACATCTGGGTTTGTATGTATATATGTAGAGCTTTTTAACCCGGCAGAAGGCGCGCACCTACAGTAGACGAAAGAGATCGTGCGGGTGACTGAGTTACGCGAATCAATTTTATCTATTTTTTTTTACAAATTAGAAGAAAAAAATACACATTGGAATTTATAAATTAATAGTAATCAAGTGCATTAATTTATCTTTAGCGAAAATTAACTTCTTAAGTTGAGAAAAATGCGTTTTTAATATTTAGAAAATACTGAAAGGCGTGATTGATTACAGATAAATATTTGCCCTGAGACAGGTTCATTTTATCTAGCAGGTAAATATTTGCCCTGACACAGATTGATTTTATTACAGAAAAATATTTGGCCCTGTGACAGAGTGCTTGGATAAGAATAGGTGACTAAGTCAGCAGTTCACCCTGACCTCTTCTCCCGCAGCGACCTATCTGGGGTTAAATAACAGTATAGAGAAAAATAGGCTTTTTAATACGATATTATTAGGTTCACATGTGGGTATGTATGTATGTAACGCTAATTAAAAAGATAAAAATTCACGTTTACAACTATAAAAGTAATATATTTAATAATATTATTAACACTAAAGGCTAAACTATCTTATATGTTGATGTATTATACAAGTAAGTTCATGTAAAGCTGAGCAGAATATACAAATTTTGAAATAACTCAGCGAGAAATCTTAGTGAGAGTATCATTGAAATGTTGTTTGACTAGTTTCTATGTTCTATTTAGTTTGATCAACTTTTAAAGCATATTTTTTAGTTTTTTTAACTATAATTTATGATTATTTTTAAAATAGAACAGGCTCAACCGTGCTAGGGAAGCTGGCCTTTCGAGATTGGAACCATTTACAATAGCTTTACAAACGTTACAACAATAAAGTTCATATTCAACATTATTTACATTCCTAAAACTTAGTACGAGAACAAGCAGGGATTAAAATAGCTGTGCCCTTTAATCGTACCCCACGATACAGAGTAATGACGTTCCCCATCATTTATAACCTAATCCTTAATACTTAATACGCTGGAAACACTGGCGGAACACATGTTACTCTTTCTTGAAACACTGTGCTTTTGAAGCAAGGAAGTTCATTACATTCTCTGCTTCTTGCTAAAGCTAATAATGCTTAAAGGTAATGCATTTCGAGGATAAATTACTTTGTTTGGCTTACGAGTGTTTGAACTTCGTTGAAAATAAATTATGGTTGTCGATATTTGTGATCACTATAAGTTATTTTTTTTTTTTTAATGTTTAAGAGAAATATATCATGCTTCCGCGGAAATGAGAGATAAGGTATAAATAGCCTTAATTTTTAAAATTATTTAAATTTGAAAGAGGTTATTTTTTTGAAAGATTGATTAGGTGTTATATTGATAATATTGTTGACTTTAGTAAATGCTTCACAACCGTATTTTGCAAATTATTTCTTACTTTAGGCAAGTAAGGTGTGTTTTTGATTGCTTAATTAGGCGTAAACTCAGGAGATTGTGGCAGGTTTTGTGGCAAAGTCAGTTTGAGTTGAATATTTTATTATAAGCTAAATCAATCTTCTATAGTGGGAGAAGACACAAATGAACTTTGGATAACTAATTTGTGTTTTTATTATTTTTCTTGAAAATCTTTCTGAATAAAATGATGTAGATAACGTAAAGAAGTAATATCCAAAAATTGTACGATTTGGCTCGAGAATAACAAAACACCACGACACTATAGAATAACAGAGATGATTAAAGGTAATTTTTAACACAGTTGCTGGGCTTCAGTATTTTAGTACTGAGAGTACACTGACAAAAAATCGAAACGTTCTCGCGAAAATAATGGACCGTTGATGTGCCTACTATTCAACGAGTTTTATGCCTGGGACAAAAATCAGGAAAAGACATCATCCCTAGCAGCATAATCTCTCATCTGCCGATGATCGGCCATTCATCGAATCCCGATGAAATTCTCATCGGCCGATGATTGGATTCGATGAGTTCTCTTCGGGAATTGCTCCAATATGTCTCATCGGCCAAACAGAATCCGAGCAGCAAAATCCGATGAGTTTTGCTCGAAATACGATGAGATTTGGAGCAATTTACGAGCAGTGCAGTCCCGTGCCGATGAATTTAGGATCAATTTTGGACGCTCCGAATATTTTCATCGGGAAAGTTGATCGGAAGGATATCGCTTTCCGATGAAAAGTAGCTCATCGAAAACCGTGCTCGGATACTGATTGGAACGATGTCATCGTGCGTTACGGGATCAGTTTACGAGGAGTTCGATGATCGGCCGAGACAAAATCCGATGAGTTGATGCTACTTGATACATCATCTGATTTCTCTTTGCTTTGGTCACTTTGGCACTATCTAAGTGACAAAATCTTGAACATTTGCCTAACGTTTACGGTTTCATTTCCAGATATTTTGCTAGAAAAAATAATTTATTTTCAACAACCGGAATGGAAGTTTGCACACTAGATGGTAAAGAGATGTTGACGAAGAAAGTAATTACATCACAAACTAAAAAGAATTTATTTATTTGAAAAATGGTATTACGTTTCGGTCCCATAAATAAACTACAGTCAACCCTTGTTTATCACGGTTAATTGGTTCCACACTCTATACTGCAAAAGATAAAGTGATGTTTTTACGGTATAATACTAGCAGCAGAAGTTAAAGTTTAAAACTGCAAAATCACAGTCAGAAACTGTAAAACCAGTTGTTTTACAGTTTATTACTGTAAAATTAGCAATTTTACAGTTTATTACTATAAAAATTAGCTGTATTTATACCGTAAAATCAACAGTATAATACTGGAAGCAGAGGTTCCAGTTTAAAACTGTAAGATGCACAGTAACTACAAAACTAGCATTTTAACAGTTTACTATAGTAAAATTAGCAATTTTAGTGCTTATTACTGTAAAATTTGCTGTATTATACTGTAAAAACAACATCTATTTTTTGGCAGTGCACCGCAATGAGTTAATTTCTGTGAAATGCGATTATTTATCTATACAATATATTATTTTTATATTTAAAGCATCTAAAACCTATTTATTACCTTTTGAATGCATGTTTTTTAAATATAATAAGAGCTCTCTGTCCATGAAATATCTCTTTCTAGTCATCATTACCCTTCAATTATTCCAACAAATACGAGAAAATGAGATATATTAGTATTTCAGCAATTAGCTTACATTAGACAGTTACGATGTACATTCAGTACTAAGTGTTTTTTTTTTTTTTTTTTTTTTTTTTTTTTTTTTTTTTTTTTTTATTGAGCACTTAAATCTTCAAACAATAGGCTCATGTTCGACTTTCCCCCCACACTCCTAACTACTTAACGTTATATATTTTAAGCATTACATTATAATCATTTCTCACACACAGATCAATTTTCCGGTGTTTTTCTTCTTTTAGGTTGAAAAAAAAATTCCTCGCTTCAGATTCTTTCAAAGCTCAAAATAAAAAAAGCAAAATCTTCTTACCTGAACTAAAAAGAAAACTGAGGACAAAAATTTATGACATGAGATTGATTTACGTAATACTTTTCTCAATTCAGCACTCTCATAAAATGGGGCATAAATTTTAATGACTTGTGTGCTCTTTCAACCCCTGAGGCACTATAATGCGACGAACTAGTTTCTGTCGAGAAACCTCTAGTTGTCAGAGTGAATTGCTTGGGCTTTACAACTTTTTTCAACTTGTTTCCGCGAAGGCCAAAGGCGAAAAGTAATTAGCTTTTGCTCTAAAACATACTAAAAAACAAATTGATACAAAGAGTTTTAAAAGTTTAAGAATAAATTTCAGAGAAAAAATAAATAAAATGTTACAAATGCTTAAATGTATTTTTGAAATCAACTTTTGAATGGAGGTAGAACGCACACCGACTTCAAGGTAGAAGTTCGAATTTTCAAATCCAGAACCTTCAATTGACATTGAATTAATACGAAATATGAAATGTTTTCCATAAATGCTAATTTATTGGTTTCCCAAGAAGGTAACATTTTGTTCTGTTCCTCTTTGCAAAAAAAGGTATTTTGTTTTTCCGAATGCGCAATAAAATGTGTTTCGTTTCAAAAAAAAAAAAAAAAGTTTACTGCAATCTGCTCCATATGTGGCCTTTTCACGATATTCAGTAATTTTTACATGTGAACAGATGTAATAACACATTGGAGAGAACAAATATATGCACCTTGTAAAATCATCGCTATCTATATCTTACCAACCTAAATATATTAACTACCAGTCAATAGAATCCCTCAATGTAATAATATTAGAAATTTTGTTCCGTTGTATCGCTTACGATTAACACTCTTATTACCGTAAATCAGGGTTACTTGGACCCTAGGGGTTTACTTGAGCCCACTACAATAAAATGATAAAATCTAGGTTTGGTACCTACTAGTTGAAGACTTGCACGTAGTTCCTCGTTTCTCCACTAGGTAGAATCCCTCTGCAGTCTCTAACGCTAGTACCAAACCCAGATTTTATCATTTTACTGTGGGCTCAAGTAGCCCTGTTGTGGGTCCAAGTAACCCTGATTTACGGTACTAGAGATTGCTGTGAAATTAACAGAAAAAATTTGTAAAATATTCAACATGTGAGAAAACATTGCTTCTTCTGGAATTGCTTTTAAAATGTTCCAACGCTTGTCTTCAGTTACAAAAATGGGGAGATGCGTCAGGGTTTTTAAAAAAATGCTTTTCAAACGGGGCTTCACATTCCAGGGTGCCCCCTTCCACAAGTTGTGGTTAAGCCGGAATGGGGCGCTGAAGAGCGCTCTTCTTTTTTGAATTAGACTAGAAGCAAAGCAAACACCTGATCCAGTACTCTCAGAGGAGGACTTTGAGACCACGACCCTAATTTAACATCTTCCAGCCATTATCAATGACAATGGTGGATCTTTGATAGGATCGATCGAACTAGGATCGAACCTGGGACCCTCCGGTTACGAGCCCGAGACCTTGTCGATCGGGCCACTACTGTATGAAGATTTACAACGGCAATATAGAAGCATATTTTTTTTAATAGGGTTTGTTCGGGTAAGTGGGCCACTCCCCTCAAACTGAAATGCGCATATGATTTTTGTACTTTTTTGTACTGATCATGTTATATTTCATCACAATGATTGGTTTTGCAAAAATTTGGGTTTCACGGAACTTTTTTTTTTTGGATCATATAATTTATGTCAAAAAAAATTTCCCCAAAATTTTTTTTGCGAGTTCGAGCAACATTTTTCAAAGAAGTGTTTCAATGTTAATTTTTATTATTTTTTCTATGCTCATCAAGTTTTTTTGTAGAGTTTAACCTGAAGTACACATTCCAATAAGACTTTTTATGCAAAGTATTATAAATAAGTGTTTAACGGGAGGGGCCCCACTTACCCCTTGGTTTTTCTCAGTTAGGGTAAGTGGGCCCCTTTTAATAATGATGATTTCAAAATGAAAAGCACTTCTGATGAAGCAATTTCTAAGATGAAATGCGAGATAATGATGCAGACCTAGAAGGAATTGATTATTTAGCTACAAAAACTGCAAAAGCTGGTAACTATGTATTTGGGAAACTTGCATCAAAGAAAAATATAAAGTATTATAAAGTTCTAACTTTACAATATGATACAAATGAAAAAAATGCTGCTACATTTGATTGAAAGAATAGAAATAGCTACACTTTTTATTGGTTTGATGTAAGTAATGTTAGAATTATAACTGAGGATGAAATGATAATGTCTCTCTCTCAACAAACTTCAAACAGACGCTGACATTAAGTGTTTTCATTTTTTTTTCAACCTATATATTTTTTCTTATTTGACCATAATTGATCTTAATCAACTCTATTATGTTTCTTCAACACTAATTTATGTGTAAAAGCAAAAAATATGCCTAACGGCTTTTAATGAATTTCACAGACACAATTGTTTTGTGTTCTGCTTTATAATTTTCTGTCCTACACATTTCAATGTAAGTAGATATCTCGTTAATGGATACATTTACAAAAAAGTATTTCCTACTAAAATGTTACATACTTTATCAGGTAGGACATGCAAACCCCCTTTTTAGATATGCTCACTCTAAATATAAATAAATGAGGGATGGCCTACTTTCCCCTTCCTAGGGGGTAAGTGGGCCACCCACGTCATTTTTTAAAGAAAACTATAGTTAAAAGCATTTAAATCATTTTTTAAGGAAATAATGCTGAACTGGTGTTTATTAATAATGTCCAAGATAAAATAAGTCAACAAGTTTTATTTTATTTTATTTTATTTTATTTTATTTTATTTTATTTTTTTTTTTTTTTTTGCTTTAAAGCTGTTGCATAAGGCATTAAAAACGAACTGTTCTAAAACGGGGGCCAACTTCCCCTAACCAACCCTAATACAAAAATATTTTTAAATCTAAAGGATATTTGTATTTTGTTATTAATCCACTTTTTTTTTTCATTTATACCTGGATCCACATCTTTCTGAGAGCTTCACACACACAAAAAAAGGACGTATGACTTAAGTTTGTCTGCAGTAGATATTACGCTCAATCTTTCAATTTCCGAAAATTTCCTCAATCACCTTTGATGTGAAGGGCTAATCTTTTGACAAGAAGAAAATCTGTTGTTTCATCAAATTAAAATCCAGGATAGGTTATTCGTTGTCACATCAATTTAATATTCTCCGGCTGCTCTCGGTGAAAAGACTTAGGCTCATCCGATTTTCTTTATTTTCGCCGAACTCTAGATAAAAGCATTAGAAAAGATTAGGAAGGCTCTAATATGATCTCGTTGCTGAAGAAAAATGGAGGGAGGAGGGAGGGGTGGGGTCGCCCTGATAAGCTCAACTACATTCCTGGAGTTCAATTTTTACTAAGCATTGTTCAAAGTTGATAATAAATTCCTTCATGGCTGATTATAGTTGTTAGCTTTTTTTTTTATTATCACTGATTTAAAATTCAAAGATTAATGTAACTTCAGGTTAAATGATAGGTGCTACTTGTTTTATCAATCCTTGATGTGCTGATGTTAAATATTTAATTAATAGAATGTAGGACTTAATACAAACAAATAGAATTTGAAGTAACCTTGCGCAAAATGCGGATAAAAAAAGCTTTTTAAAAGATGTTTTAATTTTGCCTTGCAGTATTTTTTGAGTGACAATAATGAGTTTTATAGAATAAAGTGTGGTATTTAAAATACACACATACATACAAATAATCTTACGTTGGATAAATTTTCAAATATAACCTTGGACAGTGTGGGGACCAATAACTTTTTAATTTTTTTTTTAATTGTGTCATACTTTTTATTTTTTATTTAAACATAGAGTTTTTCGGGGTATGGTGTGGTATTTAAAAACAGAAATAATTTTACAAACAAAATATTTTTTACTCTTTAAATAAGTTTTACAGGAAAAAACGGGAATATTGAACGTCATGAAATAGTGACATTTTAATTTTTATAGCAACATATATAGTATTTTCCCGTTTGGAAAACTAATCTCTGATGACCAAAGCATATGGTAATACAAGTAATTTTCAAAACTGATGCTTGCATTATAATAAGTTCAAATTTATTTTTGCTATTATAAACTGATAAAATTCTTGCTGTTATCATTTTGAGTATTAAGTAAATCCACTAGGCTCATTCCATAGAAATGTCAACCTCAGTCGAAGAAAAAAAAATACCGAAGTGAAAAAAGTATTAAAAAATAAACAAAAAAATAAATAAATGAAAATCATATAGCATAAGAAGCTAAAAAAATTAGAAACTATTGTAATTATCAAGAGATTAGCCATAATAAATAGTTTGTAGTGTGTTTACTGCTTGTTATTCGATGGTTACGTTAGTCGCGTTACGTTAGTCACACTCCATGTTGAGCAAAAGTGACACTTTAGACTAAAAAAATTAAGATTTAATAAATGTCTTATTTTTTTAAAAGCCAACTTTACACATTTTTCAAATGTATCATTCAATTTTTAGCACTTGCTTAACTTTGAGAAATTTTTGCCTCACAACATGAGCATTCATTTTCAGGGTTGCAAAAATGTTACGTCAGTCACACTGCTATTTTGGTTGAAAAAATATCTACTACCAGTAATTCTGTTTTAAATTCTTAGTAGAAATGATGCATAGATACCATGTACATTATAAATTCACCAGCATAACTAGAAAATATTTTTTATCCTTTAAATTATAGGTAAAAACAGTTAAAAATCAGCTCTGAATGTTACGTTAGTCACTATGGAATGGCCCACTAATGCTAGGTGAAGTATTTTTTTTTTATTATTATTATTTAATATTAAGTTCATGTTTGTTCAAAATGCTTTATGCAATTGGTCATATGCAGAAAGGTGAATGGAACAAAAGCATGTACAGTTAACTTCATTTAATTATTCTATCATTTATTATATTACTAGCGTTTCCATTTTTTAATAAATTAATTTACTTCTTTTAAATATCCACCATGTTCAATTTCTTTCCACGAAAGCTTTTCACAGTTTTGCAATAAAATATATCCCTAACGTAACTAAACAGATTATATAGTAATTAATCGTTTTTTTTAATTTCAAAAAGTGTTAAAGATTTTTAATTTTTTCCCCAGAAATAAACAAAATCTATTTTCCCCATCCACTCTACAAATGAAAAGCAAAATAAGAGGAGGAAAAATCTGAACTTCAAAACAACGAATAGATACCCTACAATGATAAATAAGCACCTTGAAGCCATTAAATATGTCTCCTCATAGTTATTAATACCTGCACCTTAAAATCATATCGTCCCCTCCTTCACTCTCTCTCAAGCACATTTTTGTAATAATTTTCCTTTCGCCACTTTTCTTGTCGACGCTGAACTTTAATGGACAAAATTCATATTTATAAATCACTACCATCACCATTAAGGTTTTTTGCTTATTGGAAAACGCTTTTCACTAAGAACTGTTGCAAATGATACGATTTCGCAGGTCGTAAAAGCTACTTTGTTTTACATAAAGAGATGCTAAAAATATCGAAAGAGAAACTGGAATTATGGTGTTTGGTTTATTTAATGAATTAGAATCATTGTCAAAAATGTATTTTGAAATGTTAAGCCCGTATGCATTATCAGACAGTAATCAGTTTTTGTTCCATTGCATAATTTACATTGTTTTAATGTTCATGCTCAAAAAGCGAGAATTAGTAACTTAATTTATCTGTTTCTATTTTCTTTAAATTGCTGTAGTAATTTATTTGTTGTGTTGTACTTTAAACTCGGTTACTTTAAAATAGACGTAGTATCAAGTTTGGAAATTTCGCTTCGTTTCTATGGAAATCAAACCAAAGAAAACAACTCCATTCTTTTTTTATGCACTGCTGTTGAGGCATTTAGTTTATTTTATGTTTATCAAATGAGGCTTAAGCTTTTATTTATATCCTCATGTCTCATATCTCATGTTATTTCTCGACTTCTCTAACAAATCTAGTCATACATTAATACAACAAAAATGTCTAAGAAAAAGTTGTACTTCACGAACGTTGATTTTTCAATAGAATAATAGTTTACGCATAAAGCAATTTCAGCCGTTTGCATTCAACCATTGTTGCAAAAGGTAAGTGGGTGAAAAGTCCATAGCACCGTAACCAGGACAACCATCAGGGGAAAAGTGCGGAGAGTGGGAAATTGAGCCGCCTCCTCTTGTTACACCGGGTATACTGTACCCAAGTAGCACACTTCGTTTTTAAAGGTTGTAAAATGGTTATTAACGTTGTAACAACCGCTTAAAACGTTTATAAAACGTTTAAAGGTTTTTTGTGCTACCTGGGTAGTTGCAAACTTAAAAGAAGTGCATTGCGCTGAATGTGTTTTGATTTAAACCAAATGCAGTAGTTGATGTACTTAATGAGTGGGTTGTGATGGCCTGATCAGAAAGGTGTTGGACCCGTGACTGTAGAGTTCCATCTGTGATGGCAACCATATAGAAGATCTCCAATGTTCGCCAATGGTGACTAGGGCAAGTTAAGTATGTCAAAGTCCACAAAGCAATCCAAGTTTCCATTCCGAATCAATATCTCTGTAGGTAATGAATCACGTGCTCTGTTCCTCGTCGAGATCAAAGAACAAATTAGGGCCTCATTTAGATGGTTTTAGATGCGCAGTAAGTTACTTGGGACCCTGTACAGAAAGGTAATACATTAAATTAGAGCAAAAACGGAATTTTTAGAACAAACCCTATATAAGGGAAGCTGATTTATCCAAAATTTTGGTTCCAAATGTGTAAATGTGATAGCACAAGGAAATGCACAAAAATTAGGTGCAAGAAAACTGGTGTCAAAGCTTCAGATGCTCTGCTTAGTTGCTGTTATACCATTTCACTCCATACGCTATTATTAAACTCAAAGAAATCAGTTATCTTCCTAGATCTGCTCAAAGTGGTCTTCTACTCAAATTCTCACCACTTATTTTTTAAGCTGTAGCAACCATAGTGACTGTAATATTATATTTTAAAATACTTCAAACAAGGCTTGCTCTAAACATCTCATGATCATGATGATGTCGTGCCTATGGATTGTGCTAAATATTGTCGAAGAACAGCAACCACCAGCTTCGGTGCCTCAGGATTGTAAAGGGTTTCCTTCAGCATATCTCTATCTGGTAGCAAGCCGAGTTCCAAGATAGCTGCACTAATGTTTGGGCACTCAAAACTGTGTCTTGGTATGAGTTGGGTCTCCGGTAAACATCTCATGGAACCAAGATTTAGGGCGGAATTCAGGTAAAATGCTGCATCTGCAAAAGAGATTTGCAGACGCAAATTCTCGTGTTTTCAGATTCTTGTAAAACGTTGTTTGCTCATGCAACGCACTTGTATATGCAACGTTTCACCTAAATTCCGCCCTTATTCACGTTGAGGAGGTTCAGAACCATGTGACGGTTATTCTACGACCAATTCCACATCAGGAGTTCTCCAACAGTGTTTAAGCGTTAATACGAACTTTGTCAGAAGCGTATTGAGGCTGGTGGAGAGTTTTTGGAAGGTCAGTAAAAGTTTTCACAATTTACATTCAGTTCTTATGCTTTTGTCATACCATTCACAGAATTGTTTTCACACGCCTTGAATTCAATGCATTAAACATTCCAGGATACCTAAATACTTAAAGAACGTTTATATTTACTAGTAAACTTTTCTTACGCCGACGACTCCCGATAGTTTGCTCCGGACGGTGTCATATTTTGCACGTATTTCGGACTACTTTCTGAATAATTAAATTGTTATTAAAAAAAAAATCTGATGAGAACGCCACGCTAATTCCTTTTTCGTTTACATCCCATAATAGATGCCTTAAGTGTTAAAATAATGCCTTAGACTGTGCGAGATAACAATTCAAACATTTACACCCCCCAGTTTGGCGCGAAGTTGTGCAAAATAATGTTTTACAATGATTCATTTTCTGAATATCGCGAATTTTAACATGATTCAGTAAATTTTTCGCAAAATATCGTGAAGAGCTCCAAATTGAATCCAAATTCAAAAAAAGGCATTGTTTCGCCAAATTTGTGGCCTACTTAGAGATATGTCGCCAAGTTGACAGCAAACACTTGGCGACAAAAAGCTTGGCGATATATCGCCAAATGGTCGCATCAAATCATATCACATAATTTGCATTTAAAATAAACATTGATTTATCCCCAAAAAAAAGGGGTAAAAGACCCCCTTGGGACCGTTCAAATGCAACCACAAATGGAGGTGCACAACTGGACCCCTTCAGAGTCTACATACCAAACTAAAAACTTCTACGGCATACAGTTTTCTAGTTATGTAACATACAAACGCCCATACATACGTATATACAGATGTCACAAGAAAACTCGTCGTAATTGACTCAGGGATAGTCGAAAAGGATTTTTCGGCTAGTTATATATTGGTAGGTACATATACACGTGCTGATAGATCGAAACTACTTAACATTAATCCGGGGGTGAGCAAAATCAAAATTTAGACCGAAATTTACTTAAATTTTTTTTCGTGATCACAATACTTCCTTTTCTTCGTAAAAGGGAGTAAAAAGATCTGTGTGTTTTAAAAACAAGTACAATATCAGTTAGTAACAGAGCAAGCTTTCAATAAGGTCGCACAGAAAAGTTCGCGGAGACCATATGATCCCGAGATTTGGTTTATTCACACGTTCTCAATAAAATACCACTAGGTGACCCGTGCGGAATTCCGCAAAAAAAAAAAAAAAAAAAAAAAAAAAAACCTCTAAACTTAAAATTTAATACGACAATTTTTATTGGCTTCATTTGCACAACATCGCCATCTACTGCCGTCGTTCTGACAACTTTTCAAAGAGATCAAAGACACGTTCACTTTAACAACTACTACAAAAGTGATACCCTATATTAAAATCAAATACCCAAGGCTACTACTAAACTAAATACTAACGTTATCGCAAAACTACCATAGTATTTTGAAACAATAAAAGTTACAATTAAGGTTTACAGAGCTAAGCCTTGGCTTGAAATGTCGCATTTAAAATTGATTTGAACAACAATGTAACGATTTTGACAGTTGAGCAAAAAATTTAACTTTTTCAAACTTCAAACGCTTATAAGTCGCTTAAACGTGGATTTTCGAGATTCTCGTTACGCGGCGCTAGCGGAGAAACGTTCTAATGAACGCATTTTTTTTAATCTTTCGAATGAAATCAAAATGGAGACGATACGACAATTATTTCGCTAGATAGAGTCAATTTTGTGCCCAAAAATTGAAGTTCGAATAAAAAACGAACCGACACTTTTTAGAGGGTGGGTCTAATTTTCGTCAATAGCCCGCGGGATAAGCTTCAAAATCATAAATTTTCTTGCAATTCGATAAAGAAATGAGCGAGTTTCGACCGGGTATAGGATTCGGCTTAGAGAAATAATATATGGAGATTATTCCCCGTCCACAAAGTAAAACGAAACAACAGCACTGTAAAAGATAAATGTTGTTTTTACGGTATAATACCGCTAATTCTATAGTAATAAATTGTAAAAATGGTTAATTTTACAGTAATAAATTGTAAATATCTAATTTTACAGTACGAAACTGTAAGATAGCGACTTTACAGTGATAAACTGAAAAGTTGCTAATTTTACAGTTTATTACCATGCATTTTACAGTTTCAAACTGGAACCTCTGCTATCAGTATTACACTGTTGTTTTTACAGTAGAATACAGCTAAATTTTAAGGCAATAAGCTGTGAAATTGCTAACTTTACAGTAAAATTGCTAGCTTTACAGGTTATTACAGTGCATTTTACAGTTTTAAATTGGAACCTCGGCTGCCAGTATTATACTGAAAAATAGCAGCAAATTTTTTGCAGTGTTGGCACTATTCTCTGACTTCCATAGCACATTTCCCAACACATAATCAATACAAGCAACGGAAACGAGGAATTTACAAGCTGTAATACATTCATGAATTTTTAACTACAAGGAAATAAACACTGAAAGCAGAAGACTTAGCTATTCTTTAAAGATAGCGCGGCCTCCGTTGCTCTTTAAAACAAGCTTTGAAGTCATTTTTTTATTCTTTTACTGAGAGCTTCAGAAGCTATCGAGTTAAATTAGTTTATAGGAAATTTGTCGCACAGAGAGCAAGGCGCGTAATAAATTAGAAACTGAGGAAAGTAGCCACTTTGTTTGCGCCTTACGACTGTAACTAGAATTTCGGAGAATTCTTCATGAAAATTAAATGTTTTTGCCGTGGCTTCAGGAATATTGTTTTGAATGAGAAAAGTGATTATTTATTAAGCTGCTTAGTAAATAGCAAAGGTCGAGGCAGATAGAGTAATAACGGCAGAGGAAATATTTACGTGCATTCCTCGGGTAAAAGAAATAATGTATTAATTTGTTGAAGATGAGTTTTCTATTTATATAAAATGAGTTTTATTTATACTCTCGAGGATGTGTTTATTAAAGGGTTACAAGCTAAAACAACTGCACTAAAATCCTTTTGTGCTTTTAATGTATTGCCTTTTTCTTTTAAATGTTAAGTAATGCAATAGGAAGTGACTTAAAGTAAGCAATTAAAATCTATTTAAGATTATTATTTTATTTCGTCCCAAAAAAATTCCCCACCCTTCGTTTTGTGCAGGGGTGCCCATCCCCCCAAACTCAATGGCGCATATCCCCCCCCCCAAAAAAAGAAATTTCACAACCCTCTCGTGCTTTTTTTTTTTATTTTTACTGCTTTTTTATGCTTTTTTTTAACATTATTTATTTACTTTTTTAAATATTCCTTTTTTTTAATTATAACTATTATTGTGCTATATACTTTAATTTTTTAAAAGTACTAAGTATGCGCAGAATAGAACCGCTTTTTTTCTCTTTCCAGACATTCCAAGCACACACACACACACACACCCACACACAAAATAAAGCAATAAATAAGTAAGAAATTATAATAAAGAAATGATTTAAATTTAAAAAATAAATTAATGAATAATTTTTATTTAAAAAAATGAGTAAATAATTTAAATATTGTAAAATATATTTATAAATGATTTAAATAAATAAATAAATACATTGGTTTTAAAAAATCCCCCCCCAAAAATTTTGATGTCGCAACTTGCGCCATAATCCAACCCCCCCCCCCTCCTGTGGGCACCCCTGGTTCTGTGCCTCAGAACCAGAACGAAGTCAAAAGATGGAGATTTTCTCTTCCTTACTGCATTGTAGTATGTAGAATCTTATGTCACATCGGCCCATGAGAACGTTATTCCGTAAAAGAAAATCCTAGACAATATTTAGGAGCATTATAAAATAGCGCAAGTCCCATCATTTGCATTCATCCGACACTTGTTTTCATACTCTCGCTGAATAATTAGGAAATTGGACTTACGTTAGTGCAATTCTGAGGGAAGGAGACAAAATATCTCTTATAATAATATATATTTTTTTAAAAAGAGAAAAATATCTTCTTTCACTCAACTTATAGTTAAAAAAAAACCTTGATTAAAGAAAACCCTAAATTCCTTCAGAAAAAAATTAAAACCATTGCGAAGAATCTGAATTTGAAGAAGTGCTTCTTAAAAAGTCGAAATTATTGGCTTAACGATCTATGACATCAACTTGAAAGTGGTGTTATCTCAACAAGTATAAAACTCTTAACACATTTAAGTAGCGTTTTGATATATTTTATACTCCCTTCAACCGTCTCGTGATGCTTTTTGAGTGTGGCATCAGAAAAGAAGAAAAGTACTTCTCAAGAGCGGGACATTATTTCGTACGCGAAAATGCACTTATTGAAAATTAGCGACTTGAAGCAAGTAATTTCTTCAAACGCCGTCTTCTTGTTGCTGAAGCTACTTCTATCGATTTTCTAGATCTATGTCTTTTAAGCCTCACAGTTTTCAGGTTGCAAAGCTTTCGTGAATCGATGGATATGCGATGTGTTTTTATACTAGGACACTTTTTGCCGTTTCAAAGCATGATTTACGAATTAATTCTTCTCATCGGAATATCAGTTTTTTTTTTCTTTTTTTTTTCTTTCTTTGTTTCTTTCTTTCTTTTCTTTTTTTTCTTGTTATATGATTCATTTTTTTTAATTTTTTTTTTTAATTTTTGTATTGTATTCTTTTATTTATTTTGAGAGGAATGGGTTTTTTCAAAGATAAGTATGAATTCTGAATAAAGTGTTACGAAACATACTCTTCAGTTTTGTCACATTAATGCTACCCATTTATAATGCGTTGTTTTAAAGAGTGCATTTTGTATTCGCAACTCCAACAAACTATAGAGGGCGTTGCGGCCACTGTCCATGAGATGTAAAACAAATGTACGTTTTATTTTTATTGCTTCTAAGCCAAATGAACTAGTGATATTTGATCATATGTATGTTTTTCTTTGTTCTTTATTCTTTTGAAATGAATTATCAGTCATAAATACCTATGTTTTGATAAGGCGAACTTGTTTTTGACACCCAAAACATTCACGTGGAATGAACTGTTTTACCTCTAGAATGAAATTTGTAAATCCCGCCAGGTGGCGTATTTGAGCTCTGGAGTTGCGAATAAAAAAGTATTTTTTGAAAGAAAATTCGGGTTATGTTCGAATAGGTCAACCGGATTAGTCGGTTACTCTATTCAAACAAACCCTCCATTTTCCAGTTCGCAACAAGATCCCACGTCAAATAACCGAAACCTGTAAATTGCTGCTAATATAAAGGCTTTCTCGGTTTAACTGACAAAACCTATTTTTCTGCAACCGGTCATCTTAGATGCATACTTCCCATTTCAAAAATTGTCCAAATGTGGTGCAGAGTTGAAATGTTGAAAGTTTGAAGCAACAGAAAAAAGTCAAAAAAGGCAAAACCTAACTTTTCATACGTACTGCAGGTCCCCAAACTTATCTTTAGGAAAACAATCTAAATCGAAACATCATTTTTCACGAAAAAGTTGAAAGGTTTGCTACAAAAATACGAAGAGAGATTCGAGATCAAATTTTAAAACCCGCGGAGAAAATGAGATTGGAACGTAAAGCCTTTTCAGCTGAATGGCCGGTTGTCATTTTACTGAAGCAGTTAGCGGCTACATTTAACCCAAAAGGGTTACTTACAGCTAGCGTAAAGAGGTGTTAGTCACAAAACGCTGTGTTTCATGTGTCGTTGAATATTGGTAATACTAAAGGCAAACTTTTTGTGTTCGAATTGTTTTTTTTTTTTCTCTTGATTTCCCTAATTATCAGTCAGGGGACGTGGAGTCCATATAAAAAGTTAGTTTTCGTAATTTTCACTTTTTCTCTTCGCTTCAAACTTTCATCATCTGAACTCTGCTCTTTATTTTGACCAATTTTGAAGTATGAAGTATGGATCTAGGACAAATAGTTGCAAAAATAAGTTCTTGCAGGTTATAACGAAGCACGCTGTACAGTGTACACTGCAAAAAATTGATGCTGTCTTTGCAATATAATACAGCTAATTTTATAGTAACAAACTGTAAAAATTGCTAACTTTACAGTGATAAACTGTAAAAATTGCTAATTTTACAGTGATAAACTGTAAAATTGCTAATTTTACAGTAATAAACTGTAAAATAGCTAATTTGACAGTTTATTACCGTGCATTTTACAGTTTTAAACTGGAACCTCTGCTGCCAGTATTATACTGTTGTTCTTGCAGTATAATGCAGCTAAATTTTTGCGGCAATAAACTGTAATTTTTTTTACTTTACAATAAGAAACTGCGAAATTGCTTGTTTTACAGTTAATTACTGTGGATTTATCAGTTTTAAATTGGAACCTTGGCTGCCAGTATTATACTGTAGAAAACAACACAGTTTATTTTTTGCAGTGTAAGATATTCGTATTTCACTTTGTTTCCAGTTGATCCTCGCATTGGTCACAAACCATTGGTGACTTGTAATTGTCATAGAAATATTCCGCAAAAGACTACAACTCGTTCGTGAGTTCAATCTTAAAATTTAAGGTTACAGCGGACAACAAAAAACGATTTTTTTTTCAATTATTGATCTATATGTCTAAAACTTTGCGTGATTTTATTATTGTATATTTACTACATCTAAAAGAATATAAAAAAAAACGAATTGATGAAAAAGCAATGAATGCTTTTTTTGAAATTCAAAATTAAAATTGTTTTCAAAATACTCCATGTGTCATAATTTTTTTTCAAACTTTGAATTTCCACTTAATTTCCAATCATTAGGCATGATTGCATAAATCTATGCATTACATGCAATGTTTTATGAGATAGTTTATAAAAGATGGCTGAAAATGAAAATTTTCAGCTGAAAAATTCATATAAATTTTCATTTTCAGCCATCTTTTATAAACTATCATATAAAACATTGCATGTAATGCATAGATTTATGCAATCATGCCTAATGATTGGAAATTAAGTGTAAATTCAAGTTTGAAAAAAAATTGTGACACATGGAGTATTTTGAAATTTTGTTAAAAAACATTTTTAATTTTAAATTTCAAAAAAGTATTCATTGTTTTTGCACCATTTTTTTTTTTTTTTTTTTTTTTAATGCCTTGAGATATAATAAATACACAATAATACAAGCACACAAAGTTTTAGCCATATATATCAATAATTGAAAAAAAAATCATTTTTTTGTGTTCACTGTAGCCTTAAGCTTAATTCTGAAATATCATTAACACAATAGACTGCAAAAAATAAACTGTTGTTTTTACAGTATAATAGTGGCAGTCGAGGTTACAATTTAAAACTGTAAAATGCACAGTATTAAACTGTAAAACTAGCAATTTTACAGATTGTTACTGTAAAGCTAGTAATTTTACAATTTATTGCTGTAAAATTTATCTGTATTATACTAGAAAAACAAGAGTATAATACTGGCAGCAGGGGTTCCAGTTTAAAACTAAAATACAAAGCAATAAACTGTGAAACTATCAATTTTCCAGTTTATTACCGTAAACTAGCATTTTTACAGTCTACTACTGTAAAATTAGCAATTTTAGTTTATTACTCTAAGCTTATTGTGAAATTAAACATAAAATTATTTTATTTTTGACATAAAATTTAACTGTACAGTCGACGCTCGATATAACGACCTTCTTTGTCCTACGGAAAACGGTCTTTTTAACGAGTGGTCGCTATAAGAGGTAGAACATAGAGTGTATTGGGATACAGTTGGGGGTTTTCTCACCGGTCGTTATATTAGGATGGTCTTTATAACGTGTGGTCGTTATAACGAGCGTCGACTGTATTACACTATAAAAATAATAGTATAATACTGGCAGCAGGGGTACCAGTTTAAAACTGTAAAATACACGGAAATAAACTGTAAAATTAACAATTTTACAGTTTAGTACTGTAAAATAAACAATTTTACAGTTTAGTACTGTAAAATAAACAATTTTACAGTTTAGTACTGTAAAATAAACAATTTTACAGTTTAGTACTTTTACAAGCAAGTTTACACTAGCGCACTTAGCAATTTTACTTTTTTAGTGCAAAATTAGTAATTTTTACTGCTTAGTACTACAGTCGACGCTCGTTATAACGACCACACGTTATAAAGACCATCCTAATACAGTCGACGCTCGATATAACGACCGTCTCCGTCCTACAGAAAACGGTCTTTATAACGAGTGGTCGCTATAAGAGGTAGAACATAGAGTATTTTGGGATACAGTTGGAAGTTTTCTCACCGGTCGTTATATTAGGATGGTCTTTATAACGTGTGGTCGTTATAACGAGCGTCGACTGTATAACGACCGGTGAGAAAACCTCCAACTGTATCCCAATATACTCTATGTTCTACCTCTTATAGCGACCACTCGTTATAAAGACCGTTTTCTGTAGGACGAAGAAGGTCGTTATATGGAGCGTCGACTGTATAAAATTAGCTGTATTATACTGTAAAAACAACATTATGTTTTACAGTGTACAGCTCCAATGATTCATTCCGAATGTAAACTTTTGTTAACCCTCGTGGGTCCCTCCCATTTCAGTTACACTCAAGACCCTTGGGGTCATAAACGACCCCAATGCTTCCTTTAATTTATTTATTATGATTATTGAATGTTACATGCATTATTTAAGTTCACACACTTTTTAATGCTGAAAAAATAAAAATAAAAAGACACAATCAAAGTAAAATTTAGTTTATGCATTAAAAATTAAAATTTTAGAGCAAAACTTACAATAACTGTAGATTTATTTACAACTGTTACAGACCTGAAAAAACATGATTTTTTGCAAGTGAATTTCAAATACTTATGACATTTTTCGATGCATTTTCTGTCCAGTTCTCTTGGACAAAAGTTGCAACGTCCTCTTTTTTTGGCATTCTGAGGAAGTGACCCCAAGGGTCTTGTGTGCAAAAAATGCAATTCGGGAAAAATAAAACACAATAATAGCATTATTTTGAATAGAAAACTAGAAGAATAAAAGCCACAAAATGCCATTAAAAACAAATGGTTGATTAACAAGATATATTAAACAGAAATTGCATTGGGGTCACATATGACCCCAAGGAACCCACGAGGGTTAATCAACCACTGTCTACAGGGATCATATCCAAATGTTGTCGCAGGAAGCCATATTTCGAGCAGAATCGTGAATGAGGGGAGCAGAAGTACTCGTTTCAAGGAGAGAACAAAGGGCAATTAACGAATGACAACAACAGGAAGAAAGTTCTTTAACTTAATTAAAAGCGTCGAGAGCTCTTTCCTGTGGGGAGAGCTTAAGTGGGAGAGGAATGCAAAACGGAATCTATTAAGGACGATAAAATGTTGAACTTATTTGATGCGTTTTCAAAAGCAACTTGAATGCTTTAAGAGAAACTGCGCTTTAAATTCCATAGAAGAGTAAAATTTTTTTTTTCTAAAAATACACACGAATTTTAAAGGGTAATGCAAGAAATGAGGATGGTAAAGAAATCACAAACCGATGTAGAATTTAAAATTTAAACTCTCTCTCTCTCTCTTTATGCTGTTTAATGAAAAATTACTACTTTTAAGAGCAAGAATCTGAGAGTGTCACGCCTGTGATTCATGACCTCTCAGATTTTTTCCAAAAAATTACCAAATGTTTATTATCTTATTAAAAGACCAAATCCAGAATGTTTTGCTCTAAAGTTGAGTTGTTTAGTTTTATGGACCCCTAAAGTTGAAGGTGCGGCATCAAAAATTAAGCGGATTTTCAAGACATGGAAGTTGCTGTGAGCCAAAACTCTTACCAGGAACGGTTTAACTCCAATTTTCTTTTTGTATGTGGAATATAGAAGGTTAAAACTTTGCAAAATGAGTATTAAGTTTGAGGTGAGTAGTTGCCGTAAGGTCAGTGAAGGCCTTCAAAACAAGGCATTTTTGATGTTTTTTAGCTTTTTGAGGTCCAAAAACAGCTTGTACATTTCAGTTGGCACGGCAAAAGTAGTTTCGTTTGAAAGACCAGTGTAAGCACTTTAAAATAATGAATAAATAACCGAGGAAAGTTCAACGTGCTTTTAGTTGCGTAAGGCCGAAATATGAAAAATGTCATATTTTAGCGATATTCAAACGGTCATAACTTCCTCTGCCAACAACATATTGAAATATTTTTTTTGCCAATGTCATACTCTATTCTTTGTCTTAACAGAACAGTTGAGTCCTTTGAGGCGAAATGTAAAAATTTTTTTTACAAAAAATGTATTTTTTCCTGTGTATTTTTTGTAAAAAAAAATTTCACATTTCGCCTCAAAGAACTCAACTGTTCTGTTAAGACAAAGAATAGAGTATGACATTGGCAAAGAAAATATTTCAATATGTTGTTGGCAGAGGAAGTTATGACCGTTTGAATATCGGTAAAATATGACATTTTTCATATTTCGGCCTTACGCAACTAAAAGTACGTTAAACTTTCCTCGGTTATTTATACATTATTTTAAAGTGCTTACACTGGTCTTTCAAACGATACCACTTTTGCCGTGCCAACTGAAATGTACAAGCTGTTTTTGGACCTCAAAAACGCTAAAAAACGTCAAAAATGCCTTGTTTTGAGGGCCTTCACTGACCTTACGGCAACAACTTACCACAAATTTAACATTCATTTTGTAAAGTTTCAACCTTCTATATTCCATATACAAAAAGAAAATTGGAGTTCAACCGTTCCTGTTAAGAGTTTTGGCTCACAGCAACTTCCATGTCTTGAAAATTCGCTTAATTTTTGATGCCGCACTTTCAACTTTAGGGATCCATAAAAACTAAACAACTCAACTTTAGAGCAAAACATTCTGGATTTGGTCTTTCAATAAGATAATAAACATTTGGTAATTCTTGGGAGAAAATCTGAGAGGTCATGAATCACCCCATAATGCTAGGCGTGACAGTTTCTCAGATTCTTGCTCTTAAATGAAATAAATGCACTACAAAAATAAACTGTTGTTTTTACAGTATAATACTAGCAGCAGAGGTTCCAATTTAAAACTATGAAATGCGCAGTAATAAACTGTAAAGTTAGCAATTTTACAGTTTATTACTGTAAAATAGCAATTTACAGTTTATTACTGTAAAGTAGCAATTTTACAGTTTATTACACAAACTTAACTATTATACTGTAAAACAACAGTACAATACTGGAAGCAAAGGTTCCAATTTAAAATTGTAAAATGCAAAGTAATAAACTGTAAAGTTATTAACTTTACAGATTATTACTGTAAAGCAGCAATTTTACAATTTATTAGTGTAAGACTAGCAATTTAACAGTTTATTACTGTAAAATTATCAAATTTTACAGTTTGTTACCATAAAATTCGCTTTATTACACTGTAAAAACTACATCTGTTTTTTACAGTGTATATATGAGCATCACGTGTGGGACAAAATTCCGACCTTTTTCGTGGAATGGCCCTTATAATAGTCTTTCCTTAATCTGCCGGAAATAACTAAAAATATTGACAACGATATTATGTAAAATAAGAGGAATGTCTCCCAAAAAATAATTCTTATTACAAAACTAACTGCCTAGTCGAAGTTAAATGCCAAAGCGTTTTCAATCAACTTATTAAAATATATCACTATCACACATTAAAAGTAAAGAAACACTAATAAGTCGGCTGTTCTTGTACTTTTAACACATGGTATGCGTGGCTATGTTTCTTTTTCGAAAGCGATAGCGTTACAATGTGTTTTAACCCATTAATGCCTGGCTTTTTTTTCCAAAGATATTTTGTATACTGGTTACAAATGTGTTTAATGGACAGGAAAAATAATAAAAAGACATATTATGTAAAAAATATTTGTTTTATTAAGGAAAGAAAGATCGTCCCTTAAAATTTACGATAGACCTCCAGAGGGTACATATTGTTCCTTACTAAAAAAAATTCTGCCTACGATATGATATTTAAAAAGACATTTTGTAAGAAGAAATAAAATCAGAAATTAACATAAACTGGGAAGCTGGGAATTACTTTGAAAACTTAGCTTTTTTTCTTGAGATTGTGAACGATGTCATTTTTGATAAAGATCACATTAAAACTGCTACAGAACACACTTTACAAGGGTTATGTGCTGAAATCACTTAATAACGAATTAAAACAATACCAAGGTACTACTTGAACACTATTATTTGGTTGAAAGGTTCATTTTGGGGAAATTCAGACCCCTTTTTGGACCATCCCTAAAAAAGGACGCTATGCATTAATGGGTTAATTAATTTCAGATGCAAAAAAAATAAATAAAGCTATCATCAAAAAATTACCAAAAAAAGAGGGTCACTTTCTCCTTCTCAATTTATCATCCTTTATCTGTAAGAAAATTCTTCCTTGGAATTATTATTACCAAACCTGTTCATAATTTAAAAAATTTAAAAATGGTAATATATTTAAGCTGCATAGTATTAAAAAGAAATTAATTATTTCACTAAGCAAACCACGCAAAAATACATAAATTTCTAGTGAAATAAAAACGCCTACATTAGAAAAACCTAGTGTAAGTTAATAGGACTAAGTGACAAAGAAAACGTTTTAACTATCATTTTTACTATCATTTAATAAAAAGTAAAAAAACCGCAGAATGAAATATCCCTTTAATACAGTGTTCTTTTATTTTATAATTACCGTAAAGTTAAAAGCTTCTTTTTATTAAACATAGCGAAAAAGTATTCATAATTTTGTTTTCATTCGTCATCAAAGTCTACGTCTAAGTAATAAAAAGTCTTTTAAAGGGAAACTAATAAAGTGAACACAAGTAGAATAATTTCTTCATATTAAGAATTACGTTATTTTCATGACAAAGAAACAAAAAAGTACCTTCATGGAAAAAAATTTACTCAATAAACATACTTACGTTCAGCAGATTTAAAATTCTGAATTTTTTAACCAATGATAATCTTTTGTAATGTAGAACCAATGAAAAAAAAAGCTCCAGCTTTTTCCTTCGGATTTTTTTCTCTTATTTAAGTTAAACTAAAGCAGAAAAAAAGGGAATAGCAAATACGCGAGCTTGATCTTTTTAAGGCACTTTTAAATATTTTCTACATTTTTTTTTTTTTTTTTTGCAGTTAAAAAACTAACTGCTAACTTTAGCGCTCAACTGTTGTAGAAATTACCTATTATTTGCTTTTTAGAGTAACAAAAATATTTTTATCCACTCGTTTTTCGAGCTTCGTTTGTTGTTTAATGGTGTAGCTTTAATTTAATTATTAAATCCCAAAGCTCGTAATTTTAGAACTACTTAAATTTGAAATTAAAATGTTGCATTTCAAAATTCAAAAAGTAAAGCTTACTGCAAAAAAAAGTTCTAGTAAAATATGGACAGATAGTGTGCCAAAAAGATTTTGGAATAAATCAGGAAACTCCTAAGAGAACTTACGTTTGTTAAAATTAATAACTGATCACCTTCTCGGTTTACGAACACAGCATCAGAACGAAATACGGACGAAGCTAAATCAAAACTACAAGCAAACGCCGAGCATCTTATCTGCCCACTACAAGGCTAACATATCCAAAGACAGCGTTTTGCCCTCGTTTTTGACTCGGTCAATCTAAGGACCCAAAACAAGGGCAGCTGACTTATCCGACATTTTGGTTCCAAAAAGACGCATGCGGTTCTACTGGTATGTGTGCAAAAATCGCGTTAAAGAAAACTGGTAGCTAAACTTCAAATGGCTGACCTAATTGAAGTTTAATTGTTCCAACTAATAAAATGAGGATATTTCATTAATTTAAATTGCAGACAAGCAACAAGGATGAAAATGGGTTTATTTACCTGAAATATTTACTGAAATACTAGTATTTAATTTGAGAATTCAATTATCTTACTATACTTCACAGCAACTTAAGTTGACAGTAAACTTCACTACGTGCGGAG